>PVJD01001324.1:0-277535 GCA_004026545.1 Mormoops blainvillei
GATACCAAAGATGAAATGCTAATTGCCCTGACTAATGATGTAAATGCTTCTCTCCCTCCTCTGTAAACCCTTTTTGCGCCAAATCTATTCCACGCCTCCCAAGACCCTCCCCCACTTGGCCCAGCATAAAAGGAATGCGGGGCTATTGTTCTGGGCTCAGAATTTGGAGTTTATCTCCTCTGGGCCCCTGCAAGTAAATAAAGATCGTGCTCCTAAACCCCTCCGTGTCTGGTCGTTTCATTTTTCCGTAACAGTAGGACTCACTGAGGGCTGCCCTATGAACTACTGGACTTTGTATACTGTCCAAATCCTACTGGCAATGTCGCCTCTTTGCTGTGCTACCGTCGTCTATCTGTAATTTTGTAGTCCTTAAGAAAATGTATGTTTAGGTCTGAGACTGGCCTATTAATTTTTCTCGTGGGTGCTTTCATTTTGAGCACCAACATTAAAAAGCTGGATTTGAGGAGCCAGTGTTTGACGGCCCCTTTCTTTCTGTCTTCCTGAATTATCCCCGCCGAAGGCAATCGGGAACCAGCACCTGTCGTTTAGCACCAGCTGAACTTGCTCATCAGCCATTCATCCTGGACCAAGGTCAGGACCAGCCTGAGGCAGGGGCGACGGGGGCAGCTGCCTGGGGGACTCGGCACCAACTTGAACAGGTGCCTAGAGGTTTAAATGCTTCAAATATTTAAGATGAGAGCTTTAACCACGAGTAATTTTAAACAACACATTTATTTTTTAATTTTACCTTCCAGATCATTTTGCAAAAGCATTTTAGCTGTATTGTGTAGGTTTACTGCTCATTATAGAAAAGTTGTATGCATTTTCTTTTTTAAGGGTGAGTCATCTCCCAGCTTGGCGATCGGTTTCACATAGCCAGCTTGTGGGTTATGGCTGCATGGGAATGCAAGCCTTCACACTAAGAAAATCAAAGCCTTCTTCTTACAAAATGGGTTCCCATGAAAATGTAATGTACATACTATTTTGCCTTTCAGATTGAATTGAATTGAGTTCTGAATTCAAATTGTAAAAGCTGGGCTCACAGGCCAGAAGCAAGAAGGCCTCCTGGCTTCCAGACACGGCCGCATGGGGCCCGTTCGTGAGGATCGGCCATGCCGGGCATCTCTTTTCTTCCCAAATGCTATTCACAGTGCAGCTTGGGTGTTTAAGATGCTTGGAAATTACTTAGGGAGATTTCCTTCGCCCTCAGCTTCGGAGTGGGGTCAGCCCCCACAGCACGGGTTTCTGGGAGCTGGCTCTCATGGCCGCCTGACAGACACAAGGCTGCTGGAAGGAGATCATCTAAACACCTTACTTGCCCAGCAAATCACAAAGGTCCAACGCTCCTTGTCCTTTGTTGTTGTTATTACTGTTATTTTTTAGTTTATTTTATCGGTTAACTTTTATTGATTGCTCGTTCTCATTTGAAACACATTCTTAGGTGTGCAACTCCCGTAACTCACATTTTTATCTCCAAGGGAAAAGAAACCAATTTAGCACATTGATAATTTCAGGATTTGTCAAATGCCTTTGAGCCTTCATTTTGTTTTTCCATTTGCAGAAATTTGAGTCTATTTGCACATGTCTTCTGGCTCACTAATATTGTTATTATTTTGAGAGGATGCTCTCACTATTAATGAAGATGTGTTTATTATCTTATCACATGTTGCTGATAGAAATTTTATAGATAAAGAAAAACTACTCCATCTTTCATAAAGTATGCTTTTTAAACTCGTCCCACATGTCAGGCCCTCTGTGGGCCCTGATGCAACTACCAGTCTAATGAAAGAGATATAAAGTAAATAAGAAATATTGGGATATGTTTTAGGATACAGTCTCTTATTATATGCAGATATCACTAAATAATAACTCTGATAGTGATAAATATGCTATTCTCCCCAGATACGTAAGTGATTTGAAATTGAAAATATGGTCACTGGGTCCAGCTGACATCTGGGTGTGATGGGCGCTGAAGAATAAGTTGTGAGGAAGATGAGTGCTGGAAATTTATTAATAAGATACAGGACCACTAGAAAATGTTATATGCATCCTAGCAACAGTCATTGACTGTAAATTAGTATCTACAGTTCCAGTTTTTCAGCTGAAGAAACCGAAGCTCAGAGAGGTTATGTGGCCAAGAAGGTCTGCCTACTAAGTGGTTTGCCTAACAGCGGTGTCCAGCCTGTGGCCTGCGGGCTACATGCAGCCCAGGATGCCTGTGAATGAGGCCCAACGCAAAATTGTAAATTTACTTAAAACATTATGAGATTCTTTGTGGTTACGTGTCACAGTGTATTTAACGTGTGGCCCAAGACAACTCTCCTCCCAGGGTAACGCAAGATGCCGAAAGTTTGGACGCCCCTGGAGCCCTAAGATCTGGAGAGAAGGCCCTGTGTGCAGGGTGGTGAGGACTATATTCTCCAACCATCATGCTTAGGTCCACCTCTGGCACTCACTGACTCTGGGAACGTAGGCATGGTGCTTAAGCCCTGTGTACCTCGTAGTCTTTAGCTGTAAAGTCACTGCGTGAAGAGTGCCTCCCTCATTTGAGATACTGTAACAATTAGGTTAGTTAATGTTAGCCAAGAGTTGCGCCTAGCATATAACTGGGTCTATATGTATTTGCTGAATAAAATAACTTAAAATTATGAGTACCAGTTCTGTCTGACTCCATAGCCTGCTGGCTTTACACGGCCCCAGGTGGCCTCTTGGGGAGTAGCTACAGGCACTAGGTTTATTCATCTTTCCTTCTCTCCCCCATCAGCTGCAGCTCTTTGAGGTCAGAAGAAGAGAGTTGGGGTAGGGTAGACGTAAGAAAACAGGACTTCTCCATTCTGTTGTTATGGCCTCGCTGCTAACTGCTTTCAAAAATGGACCAAATTGGGATTTTTTCAAGGCAGATCAAGACAAACTTATTGTTATTCCAGAGCTTTCATGGAAGGAAAAAACAAACAGTAAAATCCTCTCCACTGGTTGTTAATGTGTGGCATTTCATTCAGAGAGATTTCTTTCATCCTGCAAATGATGTTTTAGATAAAACAGTTGAGCTTGTATAAATAATCTTGACTTTCCTTCCCAGAGGATGTATTAATCAAGGTATTACTGCTGGGTAGAAGTTCAATTATTTAGCATCTTTTAGGCAACACTTGAATAAACTCATGGTTATTTATTTTATTATAAGTGTATTTAAATAAATACAAAATTTCTAACCATCAAGGACAAAGTAAATGTCACTATGATGATTTGGGATATATCTAGACTTATTTTACAATATAGGGCACAATTATATGTTTGCTTACAAAAATTCTGATGGAAAATAGTCTTAGTTTTTCAATTACACATGGGAACTGTCAAACAAAATATCAGTTGTATCTGCTCAGTTATTTATAACCTGTAATAAAATAGATAAATCAACTTAGTATTTCCTTGAAGTCTAAAAATGCTATTCTCTAAATTTAAAAAAAAAGGATTTGCTTATCAACATCCCAGAGAACAAATAAATCTTATGATTAATTCTTCATAAATAGTCTGTTTCATACTATTCTTTGGGTGCAATTTAAATCAAGCTATAAAAATGTTTCATCTACAACAAACAGGTTGATGTTTATCAAATAATGCTAAATATTCAAGAATTAGAAAGGTAACTTAGGCTGTATATATTTTATTCTACCCTTTTAAAGTTATAACACCTCAATAGGGTAAAGTAACCACTCTAAATAAAATTATTTGAAGTTTTATATTAAATTGTTTTATAAAATCTATTTATGTGCTGGCCTCCATAAAACCATAACAAGTTTAGTGACAGCATTTAAAAGATATGTGAACATGTTTTTCAGGGAAAAACTCAAGTCTCCAGATTCATCTTTATAAATGAATTAAATTGATTTTGAAATTTACTATTTCTCTGCTATTTATCATCTTCTGGAAAAAATTAATTTCTTCAGCCTTTATATTGACTACTTGGTTGGGCATACCAAGCCCTCAAATTACACATTTTTGATACCTTAGTTTAGTCCTCTCTGAAATGGACAATAATTGTACCTATCTTATGTCATTGTAAGGATTAAATAGCATCCTATGTGTAAAACTATTGGGAAAAGTGCTTGGCGCATATTAAACACACAGAAACTTTGGCATTATTGTTAATATAAAAATAAAGAATGTATATTAAGGCTCCTTCCCACGCACAAAATAAGCCCTAGAGAAATGTTTATTTCTTCCTTTCTTGTATTTTTTGGTAAGGTTTTTTTTTTTGTTGTTGTTGTTGTTTGTTTTTAAACTCTACTTCCAAGAGAAAATTATGCTTTTTATTATTTAAAAAATTTCAACATATAAAAATAAGACTCTTAAATAAAAAGATGCTGATTAATTTATGCATACATTCAATAAATAGTGAATTTCTCTGTGGCAGAAACAATATTCATGTTCAGGGAATTCCAGAAAGGATAGTGCATGGACCATGTCTGTGAGCCCGGGAACCTCACCTCTTGGAGGAAGATAGGGGCCAACGTGGTTTTACAACTTTTCCATTCATGAATAAAGTGTTGTAACGGGAGAAGCAGACAGCACAGAACCTAAAACAAACTCAGTGAGTTTCGAAGCCAATGCCAAATGTATCTTAAATGTATCACGGATATCATTTCCAAACAGTTCTGTATCACTTGCTTACTTACACTCACTTCTATAAGGACTGGGCTTTTTGCCCCTGCTCTTGTAGTCCTAACAGTCTGATTGTCGAAATAAAGGCTTAGAAGCAGTAAAAATATAGCATTGAGAGTGAAATAGTATACCGACCAATAATATAAGTAATGTCAAGTTGCAATAACATAGGATTTCCTAAGAAGGAGAAGTCAACTAGGATGGAGGTTTCTGGAAAGGTTTTCTGGTAGAAGAATGGACTTTATTTGGTCCTTGACACAGAGAGAGGACCTAAATACCTAGCAGTAACAGAACATAAAATTTCTAGGCTCGCATAAAGGCTTTAGGCTCACAAAGGCACAAGCATAAAGTGGAGTGTACTTAGTTGGGAAGTTCAAGTGCTACCCCTTGGCCAAGGTTTTTTGGGAGATTCAAGGGACATGGGCATGGATTTGGGGGGTCCTTGATTACAATGTAAAGAAATTTTCTCCTGTAAACATGGGAGAGTTACAGTACCTTGCACATATAAGATACAAAATAAATAACATGAAAGATTGTGTGTGTGCTTGTATCTGTGTTTTTACAAACTGTATTTTCAAAATGGGAAGTACTGAAGTTGGAACCCAGTTAGAAGTTCAGTTAATAATCTAGTAGGAAACAAGAAACAACTAAAGGTACTGTATATATGACATTGAAACGATTATATTCAGTGGGCTTATCCTAATAAATCACAGCATTCAGAATGGCTAAGTTATAGAGGGCAAGTTGACAGTTAGCAGGACAAGGGGCATTGGACCCTTGTCTGAGATCTCTGACAAGCACTATGCAAGCAGGGTGAATATATGAGACTTTAACACCAAAGATTATTCTTTTCTGATTTTTAGTTATAGCAGTTGGCTAAAAAATTTTAAGATAGTACCTCAATAAGGAACTGATTTCACTTGAATACTACTGTTTTCACTTTCCTCTATTTCCCTTAAAGTCTTTAGTCATGTGTAAATCTCTTTTAAAAGGTCTAATCATCAGGTACCTGCATTTTGTAGTCTTCATTTTTCACTAGCTGCATTGCATATATTTTTCAAGTTTCTTCAGTGTTCATAATTACAATTGTAATGGATATCTGATTTTTTAATTTAACATCCCATAATTTACTACCCTTCTATTGAGGGATATTTAGGTTGCTTCCATTTTTTTCCCACTGATAGAGTTAATGTGTTCATTAATAATTTTATGCATACAGTTGTGTTCCACCTTTGAATTATTTCCTTAGGATAAATTCTCAGGAGAGATATTACAGGGTCAAAAGGTATAAAGGTTTTTATAGCTTTTCAGATAGGTTGCCAAATTGCTTTCCGAAAGGATTTTACTACATCAATTTATAATACCCCAGGTGCCTCTCCTGATAATAATACATGTATTTCCACTTACTTTCTACCCCATACTATCCATTGCAGAATCTTCTATGAGTATCCAAGCTGTGGATCATGTGGCCCATTCTTATTTCATCTCTATTCTCTCAAAGATAATCATGTCTTCTTTTGTTGCTTTAATACCATGAAGGAACCCCTGTTTCCACTTATAGCACCCTGCAGAATCAACGACATCTAGAATTTGTCTTACTGCAAGCAGTGGATAATTGGGCCTTTTGTCTCATTGAGAAAAATTTTTTTGAAAGACTTCACTATTGTTCATTATCCTTTAGGGAAGAATAACGGATTAAGGCAGAATCAGTGACATCGAGTATTTGTTGAACTAACTAGATATTTCTGGCTTCCCAAGGATGTTAGTAGCCAATCTAGTCTTTATTTCAATAAATTATTGTAAAATCCACGATTACTTATGATTTTCTAGCCCTTCCAGTTCACGAAGACAATATTGTTGTAGCATTGCCCCCACAAACATAATAGGCACCAGAATCATAAGAGCTTTCATTCGGCTGTAGTCTGAGCCTCAGATTCTGTTGCCATGACATAAAAACCACATGGTCATAAAAAGTAGCGTGAGTTCCCTGAGCTTTGAGTACCTCATTTATTAAATAAAGACGATCTTAACCTCCACGTTATCCTACCTGAAGACCGCATGGTGTAACACATGCTGGGTGTTCAGGAGAGCACCTGGAACATGGCACCCCCCCCAAGTAAACATTATGTCTTACAAGATCACAGCACACATTGTTTCCTCTATTAAAGTCAATTACAATAAACCAAGAATCCCAATGTCAGACAATCTAACACACTATTTCAAATACACCGAGGGTATTTCTGAAAATCTTTCTATCCATTGGCATGTTTGAAAACTTATTGAAAGCCATCTGATAAATCCTCTGTCCCTGCAAAAATATAAACTTCTCCTCCGAGTCTTCCAAACTCTCTAAGCTGAGTCCACTAATCTCAGCTTAAAGCCCCCGTATGTGTGTGTGTGTGTGTGTGTGTGTGTGTGTGTAAATAAAATCTGAGGAAACGTAAACTCCAAAAACTTACATAGATTGTTCAATATTGCATAATTATCTAAAAGCATAAAGCAGGTTGCCAAATGGGAGGGGCAAGGGGGGACTCAATGTATAAGATGAAGGGAATAAGAAGTACAAATTGACAGCTGCGCAACAGTCATGGGGATGTAACATATAGCATATGAAATATAGTCAATAATATTGTAATAACTATGCATGGTGTCAGGTGGGCACTAGACTAATCAAGAAGATCACTTCATAAGTTATGTAAATGTCTAACCACTATGATGTCATCTGAAAGTAATACAATATTGAGTGTCAATTGTAACTGAAAAAATTTAATTTTAAATTTTAATAAAACATAAAGCAGGTCAGTGTAATTCTACCTTTTACTTTTTCTACAAATTCATACTCTGGACTGTCCACTGGGAGCTGGGGTTCGTTAACTACTACCTCCTCTAAGATGGTGTTCTTTTGTAGCAACAAAACAAAATGAAAACTATAAAACAAAAAGTTATATTTATTAAAAAATGGGTCATTTTGTTTGCTTTTTTTCTGCCAGGGCTAAGGATTACTCTGACTAGACAATACAGAAAATTTATTTCTGTGTGTTTTCCAATTCACATTTTCTAGTGTATCATTCCTACCTGGCCTGCATTACCTACCAGAAGGCATCAGCACAATTAGCTGTGTGGTATTGACCTCTAGGATTACTGACTCCGAGACAAGTCACCAAAGATCATTATTTTCATTGGGGCTTAGTTCTCTGTAGTGTCCAATTATGTATAAATTTCTTTATATCTTAATGTTTTCAAAATTCAAAGAAAAAAACCAATAAACCTAGTTTTCCCTAAAATCAGGGGGAGAGATCTACAGTCAAAAGAAAATGCCTAATCCTCAAATATCCAAGAGAGGTTTCCCTGGAAAATCTCATCAGACTACCAAAGCAACAGTATGCCGCTCACATGAAGTTGAAAACCTGCCTCTGCTGTGGGGAAGGTGGTATGTAAAAGTTAAAAAAAAAAAAAAATGAAAGCAAAAAAAGCAAACTGGAATAATGTAATCTTCAAGTATATCATGAAAACCTACAATAATGAAAAGAATGACTTACATTTACAAGGCCAGGTATCCACTTACACGCAGAAAATTGCAAGAGAGATCCACTTTTATCTGAAGAGTCCTAACAATGTGGGGAAGCTTCACAGACATATTTTTACAAACCTGTGACAGAGCAAAGGATGCAATAAAACCTTAGTAAATTAAATTTCTAAAAATATGAGGAGCTCCTCATAGGAGAGAAGAGACTCATTGCCATCCTCATTCACGAGAGGGGGAAGAACTCACCATAGACAATAGGAAGGATAAAATAGCCAAATTAATAGTTAACAGGTTTGTAATGGCTGCCGATGGACTGGTGTGACAGATTAGAATTTGAGGAGCCCGTCACTCACTGATGGTCCAATTCCTTTCCAAGAATTTTCAACAACTGTTACGGGCCTGTGTGCCAGACATTGGGGGTAAGCCTGGGTGAATGAAACAAATCTCCCTTCAGTACAGGAGGCCTCCCCCAAGGGCAAGGCAACTGTTCTCTCCAAGGGGATAAAGGACAGAGCAGGGAAGCCGAACAGAGCCCATCTGAGGCACCCAACTACTTAGGGCTAGAAGCAAGGAAAGTTTATTGAGAGAAAACAATTTGAAACACTCCAGCTTTTACCTGTCAAGGCTAGAAAAGGCAATGGCAGAGCTGAGGAGACCATCTCTGAGGAATTGTGAGCATTCACAAATTGTGAGGCAGTCTGTTCATTAAGGCTTGGAGCAAAATATTTAGGATGCAAAGTTGAGGAGGAAAGAGAACTCGCCAATGATCCAAAAAAAGCAGGTTTCTTGGCTGTAAAGCACACAGAGCTCTCTGGGATTTTGTCAGTGGTCATACACCAAGTTTTGCTAAAAATAGGTTCTGACCCTGCCCACATACATTTGATGAATCTGGTGATGAAGGGAGTCTGACCGAAGCTACAACAAATTCCCCACATAACTCAAATAATTACCCCCTTGGTCTAGTGACCTAATTGAAGATAAAGTATAATCCTTTATGAAAATAAATGATTTGACATATGATAAAATGTTAAAAGAAAGAAGAAAATGTGAAATACGTTCATGAAAGAAAGCAGTCAACAGAAGCAGACCCAAAGATTACTAACATGTTGGAATTATCAGACAGGAGCTATAATATAAATATCATAAAATTATTAAATGATATAGTGGAAAAGATAGACAGCCTTCATGAAAAGAGAAGAAAATCAAATGGAAATGGTAGAAATAGAAAATAAAAATCAAAAGTAAAATATATATTACACAGGCATGACAACACATTGGGCATAACACAGAGAAGCATACGAGAACTTGGAGATTAATTAACAGAAAACATCCAGTCGTAATTTCAGAACATGTCCCCAGATTGTGTGATGCTCTCCCATCAAGAGGAACCTTTGTGATTTCCTTGACAAACATAATGTGGTTAAGGGGACTGTTTTGTGACTTGTGAAAGTAGATTACAAAAGGCCATGGCCCTCCTGCTACTCCCTCCAAGAACACTCACTCAAGAAATCCAGCCACTACGCTGTGAGGAGGCTCCGGCCACATGGAAGGGGCATGTGCGGGTGTTCTGGTGCCATGTGCACTGAAGTCCTGGCTAACAACCAGCTCCACCAGAAGGCATGTTAGAAAGTCTTTGAGATAAGTCTAGTTGAAGCCACTGTCTGATTTAAATTAAGCGAGAAATAGTTAGTAAGAACCAACCAGTTGCGCCCTGTCCATGCCAAGTCCATGTGAGATAATAACAATAAATGTTTATTTTTCACTCCACTAAATTTGGGATTGTTTGATACACAGTGTTTGGCACCTGGAACAGCAGCAGAGTGACTGAGACCTGTGAAACAACACTGAATAATTTAGTATGTTCTTATAATGTGTTCCCAGAAGAAAGGGAGCGAAAGAATGAAAACAAAAGGCTAAAAATGTCCAAAACTGGTGAAAGACATCAACTCAGAAATAAAAAGAAAGAAAAAATAGCAAACCTAAGCAAGATAAATACAAAGAAAACACACCTGTATGTGTGTATAAGGGACTTGTAAAATGTAATTACTCATCCCAGTAAACAAAAATGAGTAAAAGTCATATTGCTGGTAAAAATTTGAATTGTTAGAGGTTTCCCCCAAATATTCTGGGAATATATCTAGAATTAATAATATATATTCCTTTGGGTAAGTAATTCTATCTTGGGATTTTATTTGATAGATTAAAAAGTGCCCGACAATAGGAACATAGGAAGCTCAGCAAGAATATAACTGTGGTAAAAAAAAAATGGTCTTCAACAGGAATTAACCTTTTATGAGACATCCATAGCCTGGAATATTACACAGCTATTGAAGGTAATTAATTGGAGTTACATACACACTGCAGTGTGTAGATGGGTGGAAGGGGGTGACAGCGACTCACTTGGGTGAAAACAATAAGGGGTTTATTACCTGTGATGAATACACCCAATGAGAAGACACTTTGCTTTTTAGTATCACTATGTGCTGGTAACTCTAACAATATCATTGATAATGCCCCGCTCCCCATCAATCAAGATTCCACCCCCACCACTCTGCCCTGACCTTGGTATCACGCTATGCCACGGTTAAGCCGGACAGATTCCCACAACGTACTGTGGGATGGCAAAGGGCAAATGCAAAATGGGGATATCATGTTATTCCTTATTTAAAAAGATCAAAACCCTATACCTACATGCATATTAATGTGAACATATAGTATGTATGTAGATGTAGAATATATAATGTGTAAAGTGCATACATAATCATGCATATGATTAAAATAATTATCTGAGCATGAGAAAAAGAGATGGAGGCTTCCTTACTAGGTTGACATGAGCTCCGAAGGGCTGGGAGAGGGCAGTGAAGGGGGAGGAGAGGAAAATACAGAGAAGGTGGGTAAAATAATTTTAAGTACTGCACTTAAAATGAATGTATGACTTTATCGCATATATACTTACATATATGTGTGTGGAAATACAAATTTTTTATCATTTAAAAAGCAAACAAGGATGAAAAAATGTGTTGTTTTCAAGCTAAAAATATGGGATCCGGAGTTCAGAGCTCTGTACTGTGTGAAGATGGATGTATCTGAAATCCTATGTGAAAGGATGGGCTAAAATTCAGCTTTGAAAGACAGTCAAAAAACCCACTCGCAAACCTTACAATCCAAGATTTACTCTACTAGAGGATCTTATCATTTGCTTAAATTGTTAGTTGAGAGAACTGACTAATTTAGTACAATATGAATATACATATAACCACTTATTATTTCAGTGCAAATTAGCATTCAGAATAAAGATTAACTTTTAAAGTATCATTTTTTAAAGAATGAACATAATCAAATGATTAACAGAGAGTCCACTAATTTTGACTTTATTATTATTATTGGTTTGCCTGTTTGTTTAGTTATCCAGGAAAGTGTGACATAAATGGCTTCAATTTTGACTGTAAACAGAAACATGAAAGCGAAGCCTCCACTAGCTCTAAGGAAGCACGGCAGGGTAAGGCTTGGGGGTGACGGTTGGTACCTGACACAAAGCGAACATGTTAATTGTATCTAATCAGAAGCAGATTTTATTTTGAATCCCAATGTCAAATCCAGCATTCTTCACTGAGGAACCTGCACAGAGGCGACAGATTTCCCCATTAGTCATTCAGGCTGCTTTGTTCATGTCGCTGTGACCGTGCAGAGAACACAGTGTCCTCAGAGACTTTAAAATCATGTTCTAGATGAACCCCATAAAGTACATTGAGGTTATAATTTGACCCCACGCAGAAGACTGAGAATTTGCTAAAAAGATAGTTTTAGTAATTTAGTGTTTTTGGTATTCTGGATGAAAGTGCACTTTAGGATATGGAGGCTCTACTGCTTGCATCAAAGTCACTAGATTTATAGCACTAGCAACTTACAAATAAAGAGGAACAGTTCAGTAACTTTTAAATAATTATTTTAATTTAGGCACAATATAAAGAAGATATTGTGGCCAAGATACTCATGAAAATATTGAAGTTTCTGATCTGAGATCTGTTTAGTTATTTTTGTTTCATCTTTTTGAAAATTCAATACTCATGGTATAAATTTAAACAACAAAAGCCAACAGGACTTATTTTTTATTTTTACACTCATTTTCCTTAAGAGTTGCCTTACCAATCTTTATCTGGATCTTTTAGTTAGATACAGAGTTAGAAATGAAAGTAAGAGAAGACCAAAAACACTTCCAAAAACACTAATTTTTAAGGATAAATTATAATGCTTTATATCCAAATATAATATTTGGAAAAAAGAATACTTTGTTCAGTTTGATATTTCAACCTTTTCACTTGCAGAGCTTACCTGTTAACATAAGTACTGACCCTAAATGTAAAACTTTAAAAAATAGAAAAAAATTATTTGGATAAATAGATTTAATAATCTTTTGGGAAATAACTGGCTCTGATGTAATTCCCTCTTGTTCAGCTAGATTACCAGCTAGAAAACATAGATTACCTAGTCATAAGGGTTAGCATTTACTTCAAGTTTCAGTGTGTTGGAAATTCCTATTAAGCTCTTTGTATGCAATAATTTAAGCCTCAGAAAACCCCTATGTAGTTTACAGAAAAACCCCACAATTGCAGCCTCTTTATTAAAAACTGAGATTTGATTTATTGTCACTCATTAAGTTCAATTAGTTAGAGTGCAGAGCCAGACAGGGGAGATGTCTTTTCCACACAGTCATTCAGGGACCCAGGCTGAGGGAAGCTCTGCCATATACAACATATGTGACATCCAGTGATCACATGGGCAACACAGTCCACCAATAAAACGGAAGAAGAGAATGGTGGAGGATCTCCTGGAGTGATTTTATTGGCCAGGTTTGAAAATGAGACACATCGTAATACTGTCACATGCGCACGTGTTACTAGAAAGGAGGCTGGAAGATGTTACCCAACTCCATGCCCCAGTGGAATGCCCGACTAGTAGGCTAGGCAGGTAGCCAGTCAGTCTCTACCATAGAATGGGCAAATGTTCTACTTTACTGCTAAAGTGAGTAAGTTTAATAAGTTTCAACGTGAGCCTATGAAGGGCCAGCATATGGCACATCCATTTACTACTCTTGTCAGTTTATGAGTAGCTTAGCTTATTACCTGAATAAGTCATTTGTATTCTGTATTAATATGCTGAATTAAAAAGTCTACGCTTCCAAATGTCATACCTAGCTTGCCTGTGATAAATGCCTAAAAAATAGTTTGATTGAAAAGTTTTTCCAATTAGACTTTAATTCTATTTGGCAATTGGTTAAATCCTTACAGGTTTTCAGTATCCAGATATGGGAAAAACTGAGTGAGTGGTAAGACTAAGGAGTCGAAACAATATTGGTTAGATAACGGACTCTATGTGGCAAGTCTAAATGGACTGGCAATGAGAAGGCAATGAAATGATAAGTTGATTTAATTATAAGATATCTGTCATGTATCCGGAGCTGCATATAATTCTTTTTTTTCATTGTATCCACACCTGAAGGACTACTAGTAAAGGTGCCCATGAACCCAACTAGCCAATGGTCTGTGAAGACCTCAGCTGGACGTATTATCTTCCCTGAGAGTTTGAATCTTGATCTAGGCAATTCAGGGATGAAGATAAATGGGTAAAATTGATTCTTCTCAAAACTGAAGACGTTAAGAGATTATCCATTACTTTCTGTTACCTGATCTGGGGTGAGATTTAAGCTCTTGTCCTCTCTAAGGCCCAACTAACATTTAGCTATTCCTTTGATTCTGTGAGCCTTCTTCATATCTTTTTAATAAGTTTCTTGTTTTTGAATAATTTAGCCAGAGTTTCTGTGTGTTCAAATTTAAAAAATAACAATAAATGTCATATATATCACCAGGGTATTTTTAATTGTATCTTTAGCCTCAATAGCAGGTAGAGACTAAATTGTTAAGATTTATAAGTCAATTTGATAACCTAGGAAATAAAGTGTAAGAGAGTTGAAATTGTCTTTTTTTTTTCTCAAAAAGCAAACATGTTTGGCTATTTTCATGACCAGCACAGCCAAAGCTTGTGGTCCCATCTGATGCATGTAGTAGTCCCAAAGCATCAGATGCTGGCTAAGCTAACCAATGTGTTTGCTCCTCACCCATCTGCTAGTCCCCAGGATGTGAGAGAATGTCTCACCTCATTACTGTCTGAAGGAACAGATTTAAGTATGCTCTGACAGGAGAGGAAGTGAAGATCTGCATTCAGTGGTTCATTAAGATTGATTAGATTGATAGGAGGACTGACAAGATTACTGATGTCATCAAGTTTGCTCCTGGTAACCTGTGTGTGGTGACTGGTGGTGCTAACCTGGGAAGAATTGGTGTGGTCACCAATAGAGAGACATCTTGGTTCTTTTGATGTGGTTCTTGTGAAAGAGGGAAACAGCCACAGTGTGGTACCCAGCTCTTCAACATTTTTGATATCAGCAAGGGCAACAAATCATGGCATTTTATTCCCCGAGAAAAAGGTATCTACCTCACCATTGCTGAATAGAGAGACTGGTAACCAAACAGCAGCAGGTGAAATGATCTCTAGGTGACATGATTAGAAGGGCTTTGTTCTTAATTGAAGATACTACACCATAATTTAAATTATCAAAAAGGTATCCAAGTAATATAATAGTATAACATCTGGCTGTTGTTCAAAGTGACTCTTTTATCAGACTCAGTGACCAAATTGCCAGTGAGAGAGAGACAGAGGAAATGCATATATTCAATGACAGATTTGCCACACTCGCTCTCTATCATCTATCTAATACATTCATTTTTTTTTTCTGGTGTAAAATTGATTCTAAATTTCAGTGTGCTTTCCAAGGCTTAAATTTCACAATCTGTTTGAATATAAAAATTCTGAGCTACAAAAAACAAAACAAAACAAACAAACAAATAAAAAACCCCAAAACCCAAAAAACAAAAGAAGAAAAGAGTAGTCTTAGGAACACTTGACAAAATCTAAGCAAGTTTTTCTAAGTGCAAAAATAACTTGGTCTCATACTCTATTTTCAAATTTAATAGAGATTTTTATATTCAGCTCTATAAAATGTTCATGCTTGTTTTTTTCTGTTGTTGTTTTTGCATTCCTTCCTGACTTTGGGCAATGTTTATGCTCCAGAACACATGTAAGTTTATCACATGGTGTTGAGCAGAATTAGTACACAACCGTATTCAAAGGGTTGGGGTAGGGCACTAACAGTATGTTTGTGAAGCACGTCTCAATGTTGCCACTGATGAAAACTTCTAAGTTTTTGCCTTTGGGGATAGATTATTGCATTATCAGTTTGTCATTACCAGTTGCGCCACTGCCATATTTCAGTCATTTTTAGCACCTATACAGTCTCCATTCTAATATATATGGTGTGTATGTGTTTATTTCCACTAGAGATCATCAACATGTTGTAAAGAAATGAAATGTGCAAGTTTATTCATTTATTAATGAATTTAAAGAGTGTCTTCCGAGGGAGACTGTAATTGGAACTTGAGAACCTCTTCTAGAATTGACATCAGCTCAAGAGACAGCAGAGCTACACTGTGACTTAACATTGCTACAAGACCTATCCATATCAGCTCCACAGAGCTCTCTGGTGACAGACAATATGTGCTACTTTTGCTTTGTACATGCCATCTTTCCCAGCACTGCTATAGAAGGTCATTCTAACCTATGATATTTACCTGCTGGCTTATTGACAGTAGATGTGGTGTTGGGACCCCAGCACCTACATGCCAAGATCTGGTCAATATATGGAGATGTATCAAAAGATGATTAAAGGACAAAAATCCTTTCACTGGGATGTGGGCTGATATTGGCACAGCACCACAAAAATGTTGCAAAGGAGAAGGGATTTGATTTCTTCATATGTAAGCTTCTCTTTCCCATTCTTCTTCCTCTTCTCTTCCTCCTTTTCCTTATTCTTCCTCCTCTTCCTCTTTTTCTTCTTTTTCTTCTCCTTTTCCTTCTTTCTCCTCTTCCTTTTCTTCTCCTCCTCCTTCTTCCTCCTCCTTCTCTCCCTCTCTTCCCCTCCTTCTCCTTCTCCTCCTCCCTCTTCTTCTCCTTCTCCTAAATAATTACCAGAAGACTGTTTCCATGATCTGCCTCCCATGAGGCCCAGCTAAGCAAAATAAAAACAGTAAAAACTAACTTTGTCATGGTCACACTGCACTCTGTTTTAATTTAACTCATCCCAGGATCCTAAAGGTCAACAGTTACTGAAAAAAACAAACAAACTGGTGTTGGCATTTACTAATGCTGATTTTGTATAATGCACTGATACATAAAGATGATCTTTTTATTTCTATATTTCTAGTCCAAAACTCGCATATGAGTACTTCAAACTTGATGTGTTCAAACTGAGTTTGCATTGGGCTTTTCCCATGATCACTGTCTGCTCTTCAAGTTTTACTTTTTTCCCTTGGTCAATGACAGAGTTCTCTACATAATCTTTTATCCCCTTGTAGCTACCTAGAAACTAACCCTCTCATCCTTCTACTGCATACAAACATTCTTAATCTCATTATTCTCTCCCCACAATTCCCACTTTAATGGCACTCCATCCAAAGCCCACCCGTCCCTTTCCTTCTCTAATAATTCTTTATTTCCAGCAATTATTATTTCTAGATGGGGCTACTGAAATGGTTTTCAGGATGTTTTTCTTGATGTTAGGCTTCATAATTCCCCGAAATGTTTTCCATTCTGCTCCTAGAACAGGAATCCTGAGGTAAATATAAGCACGTTTAAAACATCATTTAGCAGGTTGGGGCACTCCAGGATGGAGCTCAGTCTGTGACAAAGATATGGGAATACATTACAAATGTATTAAATACTCTAAAGAGGTTTGGGGAAAGGTGCTAAGTAACTTTGGAAATTAATAGAAACTGTAAAATAATGACAAAAGGAACTGTATATAAGTACTCATCTCTGTTTGGTAAATTACTTCCCATGAAGGTATCAGTTAACCATTTTGAAACCACCTTCCATGTATACTGGAACTGAACAATTAACTAAATGGACATGTGACTGTAGGAGTCAAGTTTCTTATGCTGGACTGTAAAATTATAGGTGAACAAAGGGAGAAAGAAACTAGAATGAACTATGAGGTCATGAATTAGAGTTGGAGATATCAGCATAAACATATGTTTAGCTTAATATAAAGACAGATATACATATATTAGAGATATTCATAGGTGTATTTAAGTACATGAATTAGTGTACACACACATATTTCCTAATTCTTTCAGCTAAGAGGGTTTAGAAGGAACTATATCCCAGTAGCAATGAGCACATTTGGTGGCCATATCTCTGTTTCTAATATTATTCTTCAACAAAAGGAACCAGGGACCCTGTGAGAAATGGTTGACTCTAGGGCCAAGTCAAAAGAATCTACAGTTCAGTTTGAAGTACGTTGCAGTGCCAAAAGGTGTGAAGTGCTAAAAAACAAAGAAGATTCGGTGAGGCTATGTGAACGGGATAGAGGGGCTAATGGGAAGAGCTTCTAGTGGCCAAGGCTGGAACAATTTTAGCAACAAAATGAATAATTCAGCATTGGATTATAACCAGCATAAAAAATAAATAGCCATGAGTCTAGTCTGATTATTTAATTACAGGGTGAGGATAATTAATGGAAAAAATAAATAAGTCTCCCATGCAGAATTATTCTAAACAATTTATGTAGATATTCTGCCTTTAAGGAGGCCCCCCTCACTTACTACCCACTCCTTAAGTGTGGGCTTCACGTAGTATCCTCCTCCCAAAGAGTATAGTTTGGAAAGGAGATAAACGAGTAGCTTAACAATAGAGGAATCTGACAATCTCTGCCTCAGTCATGAGGTCATGGTTAACTCAATCGTGACAAGTCAAAGGATGTGTGTGCCCTTGATATAATATGATGAGAATGACCCCTTGTAGCTGCGGTCTTATTCCCCAAAACATTGCAGCATAATCATGAGAACAACAGCAGACAAATCCCCATTGAGCGACATTCTAAAAAAAAAATCTGACCAGTATTCCCCAAGCTGTTAAGGTCATCAAAAACAAGGAAAGTCCTTAAAACTGTTGCAATGAAAAAAATAACATAGGGAGGTATGATCATGATGACTAAATGTAATGTGGTATTCTGGATGGCATTCTGTAATAAAAACAAAAGAGAATATAAGTAAACATAGGGAAATCTGAAGATAAGATGGATTTGAGTGAATAATCATGTATCAATATTGGTTCATGTCTTGTGACCAATGTCTAATACTAATATAATGTGTTAACAACAGGGAAAACTGGGAGGGGGTGTGTGGGAACTCAGTATTATCTTTGCATATTTTTGTAAATCTAAAGCTATTCCTTAAATATTTTATTTAAAAAATTAACATACTTTTCTTAAAACCTTAACTATGTGAGGCTCAAAAGGGTTGCTGTGTCTTCTGAGCAGCTGGGATATTATTAGCAGCACATGTGGTTACACAACAATTAAGAATCTTATCTTTTATTTTTGCATTGTATATTCATAGTTTTTCCATCAACATGTGACTTAGAACTTGCTGTTCTTTTAAGCAACTCACTGGCTTATGCAAACTTTGCTGTCACCTTCAACTTCTAGTTATGACTAATGTAAAGATAAACCAAAGTGCCTGAGCCAAGGATTTCTAGGAGGAAAGGAAAGAGAAATAGGAAAAAAGGGAAATCTGTAAAAGTTAAGATACCAAAGTTGTAATTATTTCCCTAGGTGGTGATCTATTTCCGAGGTAGTAATATTTCCCAGGTGGTAAAATTTGGAAATAAAATCTTCAATGGTTAAAATATACTGCTTAGTGTTATAAATATTCTTAGAAAAGGGATTTAAGAATCAGTCATGTTAGATTAGCACACTAAAAGCTGCCTTTAACTCTATGCTCAGTATCCAGACTGTGAGATCACCGTATCTGTGAAATGGTTCTTATAATCATAACAGTCCTGATTTGATAGTTTAGAAAAAGACCACTTGATGTTGGCAACCATCTAAGATGAATGCACTGCAACAAAGTATGTTGTGCACTGTAGTTAGATTCAATTTCTAAACTTCCATGGTGTATTCATAGATCAGAAGCAATATGATAAAAGTCTCTGGAGACGATGACTGTGCTTTCGTCAGCCTGGTTATCTGAGTCTTCTTAAGGCAATGAAGGCCAAGGGTGAGAAAGCATCACTCTCAGAAAACAGTAAAAAATCAACAGTAAATTGTTACAATTCACCATCTACAGGAAGGATTCTCCTTAAGCCATGATATATACACGTATTTGTTGACAAGGCATGGGGAACAACCAAGTCCAGTCTTCATGATGAGAGTACATCATTAAAGGAAAATGAAACAAAAGTAAGATGCAACCTGATTAACTTAATTGTCACAGCATGGTTTAGAGTTAAAGTATGGATTGGTTTGGATTATATGGCATGGATGATATTTGAGAATTTTTGACAAAAAAAGGGAAACTTTGTATGGTTCAACCTAATGTATTCATACTTCCAGAGTGGTAGGAGAAGACCGAAGAGCAAGAAAGTTACTATTAATTTTCTTAAGAAGATAATTCTTATTTTTGCTGATTATAGAAGCTATTTCTCTAGCAACATTTGTAAATGCAAAAAGACTCTACATTAGGATATGTTACAAGCTATCAGAACGGTTCTTCTAGAAAATACCATCTCTTCTGTAACTTGGTCCTTGGCGGTAATATTTGAATTTATAATTTGGCATCTTCAGGGAACTTCCCCATCAAAAATGGGTTGAGAAGCTACCACTTCTGATTTTTAAGTCAGAATTGAATAATAGTGTGTTAAAATGTAATTTAGAATCATGGATTAATAACACATTTTTTGAGAAGTTGGTTAAATGAGTCAATGCCTTTGAAGCTGTTCAATTATATATTGTGCAGCCATGTTTTCAAGGAACTGTGTGGGGCATTAAGATTAAAAATGTGGATTTGTAAAACCCAAAGTGCTCATAAACCAGAGGAGATTAATATTGTATAGACACAATTAAGTTTAATACAAGTTCAAAAGCCTATAGGAATCTAGAAGAGAAAGTGGTTCATTCTGAATGTTGGAACTGAAGATAATATCCCAGAAGAAATGAAAGTTGGACTGGGTTTTAAATAGAGATTTAGCAAAAAGAGAATTGGTGACAGAATTGGTAAACTAGAGAACGTATACAGCAATCTCACTTAATAAGGAAGTACAAGGAGTGTTTGTGGGAAGGGCATATTTTTGGTGTGGACATGTCTTAAGACCTATGACTGGAAAAGAGAATGGTGGATTTTTGAAAGGAATTAAAAAGTCTTAAATACATTCTTACTATTTCTGCAAGTCTACTGATCTATCATTTCTGCCTCCAAACAAAAACCATGAATAACCTTCTCCCATAGGTATTATCTCTCACTATCAACAATGACTTTCACTTTGGGAATTGGAAGTACATTGGAATGGAGGAGGGGCATTAATTATAACAGGAAATTGAAAACTTCTTACTGTGTCCTGTCAAGGTTCACGGAAGTCCACCAGGAGCACTGCTGGAACCAAACAAAGTTAGATTTGTTACAAAACAAAAGTTAGATTTGTGAATTGCACTACAGCAATAGAGAACACATTGTAGAGAGATTAACGACAGACTTGGAGTCATGTGTGGTGAGTTTAAGTAGTAATTAGGTAAACTAGGGTAGGTTCTGATTTGCACACTGTCAAGTCTCAGGGGCTGGTTTGTGACCAGGTATCTTGTAAAGGTGTCCCTGAACTGTGAAGATTAAAGTAAGGTTAGATATGTCCTGGAAAAGAAGCAGTAATCCCTGGTGTTGGCCAGAAGAAGGGAAATACGTAGTCATGTAGTGGTGCAGGCATGGCCTTGTCTGTGTTGGGGGTTGAGCATTGTTTGTGTTCTGATGACAGTATTGTAGCCTGGTCGTCAGCAAGTCCTATCCTTTTCCTTGATGATTGTCAGCAGGGCTGATTTTCACTTTTCAGTTAATTTTGTCCCCAGCCACCAACATTCTTCATTCTTGGTTGAACATCTGCTAAGGGTTAATCTAAGCCTTTTGTTGTTATTATTGTGGTTGTTGCTGGGGCATGAAAATAATATATTTAGATAATTTAAAAATAATAACTATGCTTACTTTGTAAATGATGGTGGAAAGAGGATAGTCATGCCTTCTATGAAGGCATGGAAACTAGTTAGAAGGGTCATTAAAAAATGTAGGTAAAAATTATGAGGGTCTTGACTTAGAAAGAGATGAGAAAAATTTTAAAAAGTTAAGCTTCTGTATTTATAATAACATAGTTAAAAGATTGTTATTGAAAATATACAGGCTGTTCATAATAGGTGAGATCTGGTCATGCAAATTAAACCTTTTTATGCTCACACAAAAAAGAGGCATTACACACTAGAATCTATGACTCACCAGCAAATTCATGTGAGCCATCCAGGAGTAGGTCTGAAAATTTGCAGTAAGCATATTGGATATGCATTTCTAATTAAGCACCCTTTCCAAATACTCATGATATTACATGCTTTTGTATATGCATTGTGGTTATTGGCAACAATTAGAAGATGAGTAAAACCTAGTCTTTGCTTTGTGTAGTCCCCAACCCGAGAGGTGTGCAGGCATCTAAAATACAAAATGAATGAAAATAAGTGATACAGAGGAGGATTATATAAACCTATTAGTGATGAATTTGGGACCTTTTCCAAGGAGGTAACGTGAAATTTGGGACTTGAAGTATAAATAGAGAAGAAGATAGAAGATGAGAGATTATCATGAACTAGAAACTGCAGAGCAAATGCTACCAAGATACGAATATAAACACACAGACATGAAGAGCTAATCATCAGTAAGCAGGGGTGCTGGGATAAAGGGGACAGATGCAACTGGGGTCTCTTAGAAGCTTGGAAAAGTGAATTAGGATGTGAGTCCGTGCCAAGGCAACATCACAATAAAGCGTAGGCAACCGGGAACCATAAAGAAGGTCAACACAATGATCAAAAGTGGCTTATAATATACATTAATTTGTTTTTTATATTATTTATAATTAAATCTAAAGATGCCACGGAAAAACTTATAATAGTCAACTGATTTATGATCTACCTCACACAGAGCCATACCTGCTCCCCTGGACATATTAAAATCTTTTCTGTTTCTAAAAGCTTCCTTTGGAACAGATTACACCATATCATTTAGAGCGCAGTTCCAGTATTAACAACCTTCATTGCCAGAGGTTTTTTTTTTTTTTCTTGAAAAAAGCTAGTTGCTTTCTTGAAAGTCTTGCTGCTTCCTGCCTCGTGGTTACTGTGGAGCTGTGACTGCTGATCTCTGAAGGCACCATTTCCAACAGTCTCAGGTGTACTAGAGGCAGACAGTTTCATTTTCTTTAGACAAACTGGGAAAGGACACACTGTGGATGCCTATCAGAGCATCCCCTGCCACTGCGCTTCTGTGGTCCTTCCATTTGGATTTTCTGAAAAGCTTCTTGGTGAATAGAGAGATGATAAATAAACTGCCTACATCTCCATGTGCTACATGCAGAGCTGCAGGGGAATTCTTCCACGGTATTTTGAAATCCCAGCTAAAAAGCTAACAAGTCACAAAGGCCTGGTAGTACTCACTGCCCCAGAATGGTGACAGATAAGAACACATGAATTAGCAAATCCAGATGTGGTGCTCAGCTGGAAGAAATGCCACTGGCATCTGACGCTCACTTAGAAAGGTCATTGTGTTCAGAATATTCCAACAAAGACAAATCAGGCAGACTTCCAAGGTGAAGCCACTCTGGAGGCTGAGTGTTGTCATTTTCAGTGACTTATTCTGTGGAATTTTAAACATCTCTGTATTCCTTCCCCTTTCCTTCCCACAGCTTTCCCTTCACACCAGCCTTGGGCACCTCTACTATTCTACTACTCTACTGATTCATGAAACCACATTTCTGCCTGTCAGAGTTAATCTGATTAGAATGCCCTTCATCTCCATCCCCTTGACGCCCCTCATTCATGTCTTTGGATGAACTTCCTTTATCTCAGACCACTGATTTTGTGAAGAGAATCTTCCTTTCTAGTTTCCTTTTCTTTTCTAGTTAATCGATTTTATTTCTAGTTAATCACTTCACTAGCTCAGGGTAATATGGTAGATTTACTTGACTTGGTCAGGTTATTCCAATATAAAACCTTATGCTTTTTCCTTTTTTGGTAGCTATTGTCACTGTCACAATTTATTTGTGTGTGATTATTTGATTAATATCTATTTCCTCAACTAGTGTATAACTTTTGAATCTGTACACCTTTATCCACCTTGAAAGATAGCAGGGTCTTGCCCTGGCTGGTGTGGCTCAGTGGATTGAATGCTGGCCTGCAAACTAAAGGGTCGCAGGTTCGATTCCCTGTCAGGGCACATGCCTGGGCTGTGGTCAGGTCCCCAGGAAGGGGGGCACGCAAGAGGCAACCACACATTGCTGTTTCTCTCCCTTTCTTTCTCCCTCCCTCCCCTCTCTCTAAAAATAAATAAAATCTTTAAAAAAATAGTAGGTTCTTGAAAAATATTCTTAATAAATTAATTAACAAAGCAAGAAACCAAGCAATTTGAATAAAATGCAAAGCCCCATAACCTTGTGAATAGACAAACCATCTCTAAGCCCAAGTAAAATTGATACAGACTTTGTGATAGTGACTCTGACTAGGTAAAAAATGAGATTTATCTACAATTAATAAAACTGGATAAATGTGCTGCTTGGAACACACAAGCTAAGATAAAAAAAACAGCTGACCAATGAGAGAGGAAGAGACTGACTTCGATTTTCTGGATAATAGCTTACAGGTCATTCTCTTGGTCACACCAGTTCATAAGGGAGGGTAATTTAAAATTATGACATGCACCCTTGTTTAATTTCATCCCCTTGAGTGTCGGTGAGACCTGTAACTTTTTTCTAACCAATAGAATATGGCAAAAGTGAAGAGATTTTGCAGACTTAACGCAGGTCCCTGTTCAGTAGATCAAAGGAACACTACCCTGGGTGAGCCTGACCTAATCAGGAAACTCCTTTAAAAGAGGATTTCCAGGCTGAATCGGAACAAAGTCAGAAATTCTCCTGCTGGATTTGCAGAAGCAAACAACCATATGAGCTACCTGTGGAAGGAGTCATATGGCAGGCAATGGCAGGTGGCCCTGACTGCTGAGAATCTCAACCCTTTAACCACAAAGAGTTAACTGAGTGGCATGAGGATTTTTTCAGTGCTATGAAGTTGCCATTATTTTATGTGTCCACTTCAGAAACTTCAATCAGAAACTTCATATCGCACAACCTATACATACAATGTATTCTAAATAACATAGGTGGTGATCTATATTAGTTATTAATTGCTGCATAACACATTCAAACACTTAGTGGCTTGATCTAGCACCCATTTATTATCTCATCATTTCCATAGATCAGAAGTCAAGGCACAGCCAGGGGGAGTTCTTTGCTCAAGGACTCACAGGCTGAAACCAAGATATTGAGGGGTCCTAATTCCTTCTTTGTAACTCAGGGTTCTCTTCCACTTTCCATGAATCTTTAAATGATTATTGTGCTAGTAACTTTCAACATTTTATTTATTGAAGTAGGTATTAACTTAAAGAAGTACTTTAGTTAAAACATAGAGAGAAAGGATTTTATATGATTACAGTAGGAGATATCTTATTCAGCCAAATAATCCAGGTAAAAAGTATCCATTATTGAATGATGCCTTAAGATATATTCCAGTAGAAATCAATTATGTTGTTTAATTTCACTGGGCATTTAATAAAAATATTGGAAAAACTAATTGGATCATTTTAGAAATTATCTGAAACTTTCTTGGTATTGAATGAAAGAACTAGCTACGATAATATCTTTAGTATAATCTGGAAGACATTCTGATACATAAATATCAACAATTTAATCTCTCTATATGGAAATATTTAAGTTTATTGTATTTTACAGATAGCTAAAAAAACTGAATTGAGGGCTATGTACCAAATGACATGTGCTTCACTGATTATTTACACAGAGGCGATGTGTTTTTACATAAACTTCTGTGCCATGAGCACAGTTAATTGAAGTATAGGAGAATAAGAGTGTCTATAAGAAAAGATGTATTAGTGGTTGCTTAACAGCTGGCAGAAAAATACCAATAATTATGCTGTTTCAAGTTAATTTCATTTTTTGAAATGTTCTTTGGCATTATGTAAAAAGAAATTGATTGCTTAGTAAGGGTAGCTCTGTCTCAGCTATTGCTTACTAAGGATAGCTAAATCTCAACTACAGAAGTAATTTTAATTTTGATTTCCTTTTAGGTGAGTATTCAGGAAGATATTCAAAAGAAAAGCAAATTTAATTGTAAAAAAAGCATGGTAAATTGTTATGAAAAATAAAGATCATTAGTTTTATGTGGAAATGAAATTTTTTCTTGTTCTAGAAATACATGCTAAAAACAAGATTCATCATTCCCTTTTATTATTACTTCATCTTTCTTCCGTCCTCCCTTCCTCCCTTCTCTTCTTTTCCTCAAATATTTATTGAGCAGGGAGCTGGGGAAAAAGTGAACAAAACAAAAATAATCCCTGCCCTCATGTAGCGTATAGTCTATCAAGGCAGGCAGGCAGGCAATTGAAAACTGTAAGTATACACTACAACACTGAAAACAAACTTAAACAGCTAAGGAGACTTGGATGACAGGGGTTGTTATTTTAGATACTGGAAAAGTGATCTGTTGGAACATTCTGGGAATGAAGCGAAGGGCACTTTGATTTTTGTTTTGGTTTAACATACCGAGCATAGGAAAGGCAACATCCTACCCTGGGCCCCTCTCTTCCCAGCTTTTCAGGCTTTCTTTTGTACCTGCTGACTGAGCTATGGAGTCTTGAATTTGCAGAGGACCAAAATCAGGGCAAAAGCACTGGTTAACGTAGCTCTGAGTCCCTCCATGACTAGATGTGCCCTGGTAGAGAAGAAAGGTAGAAAGTTTCTTCATGGAGTGAAGAAAGGCAAAGAGAATGCAGAGATGATGCTAAAAACTGCACCTAGCCAGAGCCACAGAGTGTCTGGTGACAAGGAATAGGAGGGAAGGGCATTTGGAGAGGGTGTTGGAGGAGAACTAGAGGGAAAGAAGAGTGAAAAGATCTCGCAGGCTTAATTTCCATACTTTGCACTGGAGCCCATGAGGGAGAGTAGTCATTTCAATCTCTAAGAATTATCACAGGTGGTCGGACCTGCCACACATGAAGTCTTGTGGTGCTCTGTGCATGAATTTGTAAGTGGTGTTTAATTTTCAGGTGCCTGGTACTAGCCCCATTTTGAGTATTTGATCAGCGTGGAAAGAACACTGGGTTTTAGCGATAGGAAATGTGGTTTTCTTATTCTCTAATTTATACATTCTGGGATCCAGGGGAAGTCATATAAACCTCTCATTTTGATTTTATATCATTCAGCATTTAAGTGTGCAACCCTACTATATCTTCATGGTGGAGTGTGTCTTTTATTAGTATAGGCAAACACATTTTGTGATTGAAGGTTTTCACTCTATAATTTTTCAACAGGCTTTTAAAAAATTTTTTCCTATTTTTCTGTGACTCTGGGTCTCATTTATTTCCATCATTATTTTGGGATCATTTTGGATTAGCTCTATTACTTATAAATAGTTAACTGGGAGTTTTGCTTTATGATTGAATTTGAGTCTTTTAAATTTTTGCTATGAATTTTCAACCAAAATAGTAAGACTATTTAAAAAGCAATGATAGATAGTTATATAGTTTCATCTTAATTCAGTTTTCATTTTCTTGTTATTTACTTATCATCATTTCCTCTTTTTCTACTTGTACATCACTCAAATTCTAAGTTTTGCTTTATTACTATGCTAATCAAACTTAATTTATATTTCTATCCTTTTCGTAGTGAGGATGGTATGATATTTTTGAAGGAAATAAGTTATTTTTCTGCTGGAGCCTTGTAGCAGTTGTATTTCCTACTTAAAAGAACTGGAATATGCTTAGGTGTTTAATGCCCAAATACTCAATATAAAATTAGAAATTTTGAACTTCAATCTTAAAGGATTCAGCATATAGATTATTTATTTGGTTATTTTAAAAATGTCAGGCAGGACAATCTTTGATTTAAACATGAAGACAAATGCAGTCCTGCCCCAGATATGGCGGGCTTGGTTCCGGCACACCAGAATAAAGTGAGTCGTAATTTTTTGGCTGGTGGAGGGTCTGGTCTTTTATTTGTAAAAAAACCTGCAACATCTGTGGAGCATAATAAAGTGAAGCACAATAAAACACGAGCCTGTAAAATATAAATTCCCATTAACATGTTTCCACTGTCATTTATAGCTTCTTCCACATTGTCTCCTTTATAATGCACAAATAGAATATTTTTTCAATCTATTACAAATTTTCATTGTACTAAAAATTATTAGACGAGGTGTCCATCTTTTTTCCCTTAGCATTTGCCTTAGTTTTCATGTGGTTCCTGAGGAATGTGCTTTACTGCTTCCCAGACCTGTATTTTTAATTTACATGACCTTTCGGTGGTTGCCAAAAGGCGACAGGAGGTAGGCATTAAAGAGATGATGAATTAGGTGCAGGTTATGGTGGATGTGTTCTTTCCCTCTTGACAGCTCAAAGGCATGAAAACAATTTTCTGAGGTTACAGAAATGGGCCCATTTAAAACTGGGATTGCCTTTTTCACTGGTGTCAGGGTTGGCAATGGAGTGTGACAGGCGGCTGCTCGCTCTGGCAACTTGTCATGTACCAGCTGTTTTGTCACAACTCGAAGGGCCCACAGGCAAATTTTGAACTGAAACAATGAAATGATCAAGAAATAGAATCGCATAAAAATAACAGGAAATACCAACAGATCTTCCAGTTCCAACAATCAATAAACAAGGTGAGAGTCCACTGAAGGAGGAACGGAGACCCCTTTGCCTTCGGCATCTTCATCGAACATAATCAAATACTGTGATTTTTCATGGCAGCTTCTAGATTTTATTTTGACAAAAGGCTAAGGCTAATAAATCTATTGTTCTTTTAAAATTCCAACCATAGTACTACAGTACAACAAAATTCTTTCAAAGATATTTCCTTAAAATAAAATTTCTCAAATTCCCTAAATTATCATAGTCACAGTTTGTAACCTCTGCTCTTTAAAGGTGTTATGGTAAGCCCATCAAAGCTCTGGGCAGAACTGCAAGACATCACACTTTCAATGGAATTCATGTTCTAATATATTACTTCAGAGAATATGGTGACTTTTGTCTAGTTCTTCCCCTTACTTAGGTTTTTGACACTAATGGACTCATCATTATTTGATGGGATATTAGCCCTAGTTGACACCCAATACACCTGGCTTTGAGTGAAATATACGCTTAGCAGCTATGGGTAAGAGGGTCAAGGAACACAAGATGCCTGTCACACATGGAAGAAATATCCTACCGGAAATGCACTTCAGAGGGTCCTGGGACCACTCTGGCTCTGTGACAGGATCAGACAGAGGTACGGCCTTATTCCTTATTGGGACACCTCCACTTCATAAACACTGTCATCATTAACGTAATCCTGTTACGATCGTTGGAGTGATAGCCCTAGAACAGAGTCAGCCAGGCCAGGTTCCTTCCTTTAGAGATCCCAGAACCCGGAACAGGGACAGGGTGGGACACACAAAGGAGGAAGAAGAAGTATGAGACCAAGGCAAGGAGACAAGTCGCAAGGCATGACATAGCTCAAGCCCTGGAGTGGTATAAATCTGCGTCCAAACCCTGATCCTTCTGCCCCTCACTGTGTGGCTATTGGTAAGTGATTTAAGCACCTAGGCTGCAGCCATGTTTGTCCTAAAATGAGGAATCCATACTTTTCCTTAATACTACTATGAGTATTAAATTACATGATCTTCAATAGAATTTGTAAGCAATATCTTAGTAAACATTCCTCAGTGTTTTGGCTGTTTCTGTTTTTGTTCCAGGTATCCTTATTTTCATTGTTGTCATTTTTAATTTTGTGGTTTCAAACTTTACCACACCTGCTTCAATTTTTATTTCTTGCAGGAAGCAGTTTCTGATTTCCTTGCCTCACCAAGTGGGACCTAGTCCACCCTGAAGCCCATCCACATGCACTATGCTTGCCTTACCTTCCAAGATGGTGCCAACTCACTGGCTGTAAAAGTTGGACTCCAGTGGTCTATATGCTCCTATCATACATAGCATGAGGCTGCATGTACGTTAAGATTTGAGAATTGGTTTGGAATTGAATTGCTACCACTTTTGGTGTAGTGTGTTATGAAACTTTTATGTTGCCTCATGTAGTTACCAAACCAGTCAGTACTTGTAATTCGAAGTTTTCCATTACAGATTCAAAACTTTGTTTATGGACCCATAAATGGGTCATTATGACCTAGGCTTTAAAAAAAAATAAAGATGAGGAAGCTTTCCCCTGCATAATCTAAAAATCCCCAAACCTATTTTTCCCATAGAGGACTATAAAAAAATTTCTTTCAATCACAAATCATTTTATTATAAAGTTTAATAATATTGCTAAAAATACACATTGAGAGGCATCACAAAGTAACTTTTAAGGTTACTTTATGAGCAAAATAAAGAGCAAAATAAAAAAAATGGTGTCTTTGACTGACCCAGTATCTGATACCTCAGGTATACTTTGGGTACTTAGCATGATGAAGGAGGTCCTGGAAGCCTTGCTTGTCTCTTTGTTCATGTTCCAACAGCTCCTTGACGTGATTTCATGAAGACATAGCTATTCAAAAGACTCGCGCATGATCCGGGGAACCCATCTAGACTAAATAAGTCTCCCAATTTGGAGTGAAAATTGGTTAAGAAACTCCTTATCCCTCTCCCATGTTCTCAGGCTTCCCAGAATTAGGCCAAATAGGAAAAATACATTTCAAGGGAAACTAGAATTCAGGTAGATCACTCCTTAGATTACTGGCCATGGTGAAAATACCAGAAAGGATCTAAACAATTGCTTATTGAAACTACAAAATGGGAAGCTAGAGAATGACCCAGGCTGCAGCAGAAATGCTGTTGACAGATGACAGTCTGTGAAACACATAGGAGCCTGCTAGGGAAGGCGGTGGCATTTGAAGGCAGAGGCTCCAGGAACTTTTGAAATAATACTTCAAAGAGATTGAAAATATATCAATGGACTTAATTTGTGAGCCTCAAAGGGGTCATTGTAGAGTGCTTGTGTTGTTGAATAAAGTTGCAATGCCATGGAGAAGAGCAGTTCTGGGCACTGACACTGAGACACATACTTGGAACATAATCCCGAATAGATACAAACATTAATGCTCTTGAGCTAGAGGCTCAACCATGGCATACATTGTATTAGATTATGTAGCCCTAGAATGCTGTATCTGGGTAGCATCTAATTCAATTATGCCCCCTGTTTTCCTTTTTTTAACAGGGAAGGAAGCATAGATTCAGAGTGAATTGCTCAAAATATTCATTGTGCATTTCAAGCTGCAAGTGTTGAAAGCCCCAAACAACTGAATTGCAACAATAAAATTATCTCAATAACTGAAATGCCCATGGGGAGAGCAGTCTTCATGAGCAACCTTACTCAGGGGCTCAAACATTTCCACAAAGGACTTGATTCCCTGCCTATCTCAGATGAGTATTCTTCCCTCTGAACTGCTGGGTTTCATTCTCAAGCTCTCCTTGAGGGTGAACAGGGTGACCTACAGCAGCTTCTGCTACACATCCTTTGAGGTCCAAGTCTAACAGTAAATATTACATTATTCTTCCATATCACCAACCACCAGTAGTTCCCACAAGAAGTATTGCTTTAATTAGACCAAGTCTAGATTAAGTCCCTGTGTGTCATCCAATCACTGTGGTCAGAATAGTAGGAAGTAATCACTAACTTAGCCCAGACATATAGTGGGTATTTCACTCAGAAAGATGGGCTGACCCTACGGGCTGAGAGTAGAGGTTTAGAGCTCCCCACAGGAGTAAGGCTTTGCCAGGAGAAATTTGATATTAGCTGAGAAAGTAAACAACTGGTAGGACAACAATGCAAACATGCTTCCAGGGTCTTTCACTAAAATATTGCATCTCTTTCAGTCTTCATATGAAAGAGATATATAATCCATGTATATGGAAGGTTATATTTATTATTCACCCATAACTTCGACCAACAGGAAGATGATACTCAGATAAAACCTTGGACTCACCCTGAGAGCGGATACAACATGGCTACACTGGTGAGAAAAAGCAACAAGAGCCAGCATGTGATTCTACAAACTTGTTCTTCCTTCTGCCCTCACCTTCAGAGGCGCTTCAGACCAAAGTCTTCTTTGTTAGCCTGGTGCCCACAAGTGCAGATCAATTGGCGCACAGCCACAGACAAAGCACGGAAGACACAGATCAGAGAAAGCAGTTCTTGTTGTAACATTCGAAAAGTTCAGGATTGTTTGTTATCACAGTGCAAGTTAACTGAGACTGACAGACACAACCGCCTCAAAAGAACCCACTTCATTTTTCATTTGGCATTTGTAAGTCAAGAAGTCTTCTCGCCTGTATTTTCTAACTTCATTGCTCTGTAGCAAACCTATGCAAATCACTTTTAATCTAATGTAATATTATTTTCGTTTGGAAAAATTAACTGATTTGTATTTCCTCTATGTCTAATCTGAAATATGCCACATACTAGTTCGGTGACCTTAGACAAGTCTCTTTGTCTAATTAAACCAACCTTATATTCTTTAGCTCTGAAATACTGTGTTTGATCACTAGGTGACTTCCCAGTTTGTCTCTGTCAATATCTATCATTCTATGAGTTCATACACTTATTCCCTTCATGGCACCTGCTGTAATTTGTAATTGTACATCTTTTTATTATTGCTTTTTAAAGTCTTTATCTCTCTCCACACTGGACTATAAGCTTCATGAGGGCAGGGAGTATCTCTGTCCTTTTCACCACTGTACACCCAGTGTCTGCTAGAGTACTTCATATACATTCTAGGATGTATACTGTTGTTACTTTTCTTTTTTTTTTTACAAATGTTATGTGTGCCTTTTGGTTTGAATAAAACATTACCTAGATTAACAGCTTTAAGCAGACATTATTTTGTATTTGTCTGAAACAAATGTCTACATGTATGTCCAGACGTAATGCAAAACATCTCTTCTATAAGTACATGTTTTCACTGAATTGGCAATATGCATCTTCTTTGGTGTTGACAGTATAAAAGCTTTATAAATCATTCTAGCAAATCATTGAAAATCCAAGAAAACTGTTAAACTCACAGGTCTGGCATGCTAGAAATCAATGCCTGTGAGGATTTATGAGTTGATATTTAGTGATGGGTACATAGACCGTTAGGGTTTTTTTTTTAAACTCAACATGGATTTGAAAAAAAATATGAATGATGGTTTGATTCTTAAGCAGTTCCCCCTTTTGCCTCTAGATGTCTCACCTGGAATTCCCATTGTCGAAGACATTCTGATGCAATACCCCACTATAGGCTTGGCCAAAATGTTATCTTGGGAACTGAGAGAGCAAACCATGTAAATTAAACTGCAGTTGGGTCAAAACATTCCATCAGTATTTTTTTAACTTTCTGGAAAAATGCACATACCAGATGGTGGGAGAATAGGCAGATTTATGAGAAAAATAGCTTTGTATTAGTCATTCTGATGAGCCACATCCCAAGGAGGCCCTGCCTTTTTGGCTGTGATGAACAGTTTCCAGGTGTAACCCTCGATGTTGGGAAAATGACATTTAAGACAATGGTCATCAGACTGTCTTAACAACTTTTTTCCCACTTCAAAATAATTCATACCATGTAAATCCCAGTAGGTGAGGTATGGAATTAGGATAGGATTTACAGAAAAATAATGATGACTTGAGCCTAGGAAAACTGATGATACAAGTTAAAACAGAAGCAAAATAACAGTTTAACTTCCAGACAGAATGAGATACATTTTGGCAATGGTCAAAAACAAGAGTTTACTAAGAATTTTGAACAAAATAAGAAGAAATAATTCTCTTGCAAGTATTTCTGTGAGTAAAAATGTTCCCCAGTACCATATTTTATATAGATTAATATGTATTATATAATCAAATACCACGATACTATTTAGTATATAAAGGGAATGAAAAAAGACAGATAATCTGAACTGGTTTAGAAATAATACTCCATTTCAGATGCTACTCAAACTACTCAGGAGTGCAATAAAATATAGTCATGCAGGTGTGTTTAGATATGCTGAGCTTCTACCACAAAATCTAGATTTCTCTAAAGTGAGAGAGAAAGGGGAAGATTCTTCCTGCACCTAAAATAGGCTGACAAAAACAAACAAACAAACAAACAAACAATCAATAATTTTGAGTACAATGAAATGAAAGTTGAGTACGATTCAATTATTTTCTTGCTTGTTTACTAAAGAAATGTTTTCTTTCTTTTGTAGATTTTCATTGTACTATGCTTTCTTTTCTATGTCTTAAGGTTTTCCTGTTTGTTTTATTTTATTTTTGGCCCTGCAAATCTAAAAATGTTTAGAATGACTTCTGCCAATCCTGTGGATTTTTGTTCAAATTGGACACCAATAATGCTAGCAAAATATATGGGTCTCAAAATACTTGGCATAACTATTCATTTTGGTGGGAACCATCCCCCCCGAAAAAAGAATTCCAATGTGCCCTCTGTTCCATTTGCCTCTACATCATTTTGATAAATTAACTTTTTTTTTTCAGTTGATTCAGGTCAGTTTGGATTATTTAAGTTACATCTTAAAATATGTCACTTCCACATTGAAAAGTATTTTCAAAGGCTTGTCACAAGCTATCTAATTATCTATGGATTCTTGGGCCTGACCTGCAAAGCTCTCTCCCCAGCCTAGCTCCATCATCTTATCCAACCTTCTCTTCTTCTAGCAATTATAAAACAATAAGCTCTCCTCCCATATTTACCTATTGTGGTAAAGTGTTGCTCAGTTCAAGTATCACCTAATTCATGATGCCTCTTCTGGTTCACTAAGGTAGATGTGATCACATTTGTCCCTACTTATGGGAATTATTTGTTTATTTGTCTCAGGCTGCTGGTTTGCAACCTCGGGACTTCCCCAGGTGAAATTTGAACCCCCGCCACCACTTAAAGGGGCCAGGAGAGACCAGGAGGCAGAGGTAGACCTCTCCAGATGGGTAGGTGGCAGGCTTAATAAGGAAGGACTCCCACATACGAGGCTAGTCTTGGCTGGCCACAATCAAGTAGACCCCCGCCCTCCTCCACCCCCTGAAAGAATCTTAAAACTCTATGTAGAGGCTTTAATTGGGTTCAGTCACATATTAAGTCCGTATGGTCTCAGCAGCACCTCGCTCTCTCAAGGCTGTGCCCTTGAAGCGGCTGCTTTTAGGGAATACTAGCTGGGATGTATGTTCCAAGGACAGGGAGTAGGTAAGGAGCCTCCAGTTGTGGGGGACAAGTGGTGACAGGGTCTCAATGACCTCCTTCAAAACAAACCTCTGTTCAGATTTTAAGATCACTGACTCAGCAATTGTAACTTATTTCTAAGAACATTGCTCGAGTTTCAACAAAAGTTGGCTGAAATAAATTGAATTCTATTAGTCAATTTATCAGCTAAGTCAATCGATAGGTTCACATGCATCCCTGGAAGGAAGGATAGTGTGGTTCTGATAAGTTACTATTGGGGAGTAAGACATCAGAGGGAGAAGGGAAAGAGAGGAACTGAGAGAAGTTAGTGAAAAAAGACAAAGAACACACAGAGATAGGAAAGAAGAGGAGAAACAGGATGGGAAACAAGAAAGATTTGCCTCTCTCTTAGCCCAGAATGGCATTATTTTGGGGATCTTCTCTCTTAGTTCCACCTCACCTTGAAACTCCCATCTTACTTGATAGAAGTTGCCAGGGAATCAGTCAGCTTTTAAAGTCTCTAGAAATCCAGCAGGGATCAGCCAGTGCTCTAGGTTCTGAGAAGGAAAGAGGTTTTAGACACCGCCCTGGTCCCTTGTCTCTTCCCTTGAGCAGATGATATTCTAGTCAGCTTCAAAGTCACTTTTTACCTGAGTGGTACCAGCTCTTCGGCTGGAATTCCCTAAGAGATCTTGCTTCAAAATCCAGAGGCTTTTATGTTTGCCTATAAAAGCGGGAGGTATTTAAATTTCGATCAATTGTGTATCATTTGTGGATAACTCACTTAAATTACCTTGGTCTCAATTTTCAAATTCTAAAGGGTGACTTTGCTTACAGAACTGTTCCAAGGATAAGATTCTATTATTTTTATTCTGGAAATTAGAGTAGGTGTTTTCTACTCTAATCCTCTAATCATAACAGCTCAATTAAATTTTTGTCTGGTACTAATATAATAGTAATTACAGATATACATATTTATATATCTTAGATATAATTTAATTTTAAAAGGAACATTAGAGCACTTAAAGTAGTTATTAAACTGAAAGGCTAGTCGGTCTACTCAAATTCCGTATTTTGGAGATGGTTGGATGTCACTGGTTTTACAACTCTAATCCACTGACATTTATCTTTTCTTTAACCAAAGCAATAAAACCTGCTTTCTAAGGCTATTATAACGATGTTAACCACAGCAAATATATTTTCATTAGACTAATGTGTTTCATTTATAAATGCAAGTGAGTTTTGACAAATATAGGTAGGCTGTTTGGAATATAGAAAAATCAGTTGAAGCTGATGCAAAGCTTATTACTTGTTTTTAGAACTCCATAAGAAAATGGCTTGATCTTAATTCTAATAGTCATACACGTGCCATGTTAGGGCTCTGACAGAAGGGGGATGTAATTGAAGAGCTTTTAATAAAGATACTCTCGTCTTTACAAGGGATGTGGGCAGGGTTTAGAGAAACCAACAAGGGGTGGATCAGTATAATGAGGCTAGTAGGTCTGGGGGTCTATTGTTACTACCCCCTCACCAAAAGTAGAGAGACAGGTTTCCAGAATGTTGGAGAAGGTAGATGTATGGATAGCACTGCCTGAGAAATGCTATGGCCCTTGGTCAAGTGACAGTCAAGTTGTGGCCACTCAGCAAGGAGAGTTGCTGTGAAACAGACATTGCAGCCACACTTGCTCCCTCCAATCTCATCTACTACCAGGGCTTCCCATTGGCCTAGCCCAGTGGGAAGCCAGAGGTCAAGGTAGCTCAACGGTGTGATCCATAGAAGTCAACCCTGGACCAGAATATGGACTGCATTCAGAACAATATGGTAATTAGGACTTCCTAAAATTGTGTCTGGATCATTTTTCTTCAGTTTAACATTGAAAAATAACTACCATAACAGAAAAGTTCATTAATGTTTATTTCAGTTTGAAAGCAATTTTCAAAACTCAAATTATTTTAATCACTTATTCCTGTATAACATGAAAATATCTAAACTTATGTTTTCAGACATCTTTAATGTATCACAGGAATGACAGTGTTTTCTCAAATTTTAGTGAAAAAGTTCACCTTTAGAATTATTTAATAGAAAGGAGGTGTTTCTCCAGCTTTGCATTGCTGCAAGACACAGACTAGGCACTTTAAAACTGATTGAATAAAAGTATGAAGGGAGAAAAGGTATATTTATGTACAATCATCATCACAAGTATTTTGATCTGGTTCATTTTCAGTCATATAAATAAGGGCACTTGATTTTTTTTGTAGTATATGTTCTTTATTTTAATGTAGTTTAAAATAAAAAGTGGTTTTGGGTAACAAAAATATGAAATTATATTGAATATATAATCAGTAAGAAATATTGATGACTTTTATAATACTAAAAGTGCACCCCCTAAAAGAAACAAACCAAAATGAAACAAAACTATATATGGTATCATTTTACGGTCTTCATTATACTAACATCTAATGAATATTAGCAGAATCCATGGCCTGGATTTCTTTTCAAGAACAGATGATTATTAGCATGTTATTTTATTTCTTTTGTTTCTGTACCTTTCTTATCTCCAAATTAAAATGGGGAAAAATTCTAAGTGTTCTGTAATATTTAAAAAGTAACACCCCTGCTGGTAATACAGGATAACAACTCATTTATATTGAATCAATCACTATGTTTTTCTTTGCTTCTACTTAAATTCAAAGCTTAAACTAAAAGAACTTGAAAGAGCTTTCTAGCTTATCCATGTTTCCTGACATCAACATGTGCACATACGCTTTATATATAATCTAGTTTAGATCAACCTGCCTACAGTAGAAAGGGCAATATATTTGACAAAAGTGATTTCAACATAATATATATTAAATATATATCCAATATTTTGCTACAACTTGGTGAGTTCAGCACAACTGGCAAATCTTTTATGAGAAAGGCCACAACATCACATTGGCATGAAAATAGAATGTAGGCTGCGAAGTGGAGAGGAAAATAAAAGTTCTCTTAAGGTCAAGGGCAACAGCTGAGCAGCAGCGGGGCTACCTGCTTCAAAGGATACAGTGTCTTGTGTTTATAGATAAAATGTTGGTTTCTATGGGGGGAGGGTGGTCACAGGAACAAATATCCCTGACACCCAAACAAAATAACCCCAAATATAATGGATGATGTAGCTCATAGTAAGAAGGGAGATAACTCTTCATGGGAAAAAATGCATGACCTCACTCTTCCAGAATACGCAGTGATTCATCAGCATTTTCCAGCTTTCTTGGCTGCTTGCTTTCAGTCTCACAGCTCTGCCCCTTCCACTTTTGCCCCGAAGGTTAGGTCACCTAATCGAAGGTGCTGGGGTTTTGGGGAGGGCAGTAAAATTTAAGGAAAGCCCATGGTTGTGGAAGTATTTCTTGTCAAGAATTTAGAAGCACCACCTTTGCTGAGGACATACTTTTCTCAAGAACTAAATATTATACTTGTTTTTCCTTTTTCTTTCCTTTTTTTTTTTTTTGTCTCAGGAAAGCTGTGTGTTAACTTAGTAGAAAAAGGAGTCTCTGTGACCATGAGGAAAATGTTATGGGAATAATACATGGAAATATATTTATAAGCAGGAGGAATTGGCTAAAAATACCATTACCAACGGGCTAAGTTATAATTTTAAATTTTGGCACTTGCAAAAACTTTGAAATGCTATCAGTCCATCTACTTATGAAAAGGCACCCTAGTTTAATCAAGTAACTGTGAAACCACTGCCTCGAAATTGCAACCAAATTGTTTGTGCAGTGTTATGTATCTAGGGAAACAAATGAGGACTTCTAGAATTACATTATTAGTTTCTTTTGAGCCCTGTGCACTTCAAAGATTTTTCAGAAACTAGTAATGCTATGTTACACAGGGACCAATTACTCGGTGGGTGGACACACTGAGTCCCATGCTGGTCGCCCTTCTCTCATCTATGGAACTCCTGGTTATTTCATGATTTTTGGCTCCAGCCATGGGGTGGGAAAAAAAAGAAAAAATGTCTGACTGGTTTGTTCTACCAGATATCTACAATTGTATTAAACAGGGAATACAATATTCTTGGTGAAAAGACGGTTTTTGATCACTGTTGCTTGCAAGTATATCCCACCAGTGACTCCTGCAACTTGGTGCCTGTTTAATATCGCTTCCCAGACCCATCTTCTGACACCCAGCAGAGTGGGACCCGAGTCTGGTATTTTTTACTGGGAATTCCTGGGGCTGAGGGCTACAATTTCAAGAAAAACAGTGCTACGTGTTCTGTGTTGGAAGCCTGATCTTCAGAAATTGGATCTGGAGACTACCGTGCTAAGTGAAATAAGCCAGTCAGAGATAGACACATAACATGATTTCTCTTATATGTGGAATCTAATGAACAAAATAAACTAACGAATAAAATATATTCATAGATACAGAGAACAGACTAACTGCTGTCAGAGGGGAGCTTGAGGGGCTGAGTGAAAAAAGTGACTGGATTAAGCAAAAAAAAAAAGAAAAGAAAAAAAAGAACTCATAGACACAGACAGCAATATAGTGATTACCAGAGGGAAGGGGGGTGCAGGGAGGTAGAAAATGGTAAAGGGGGGATACACAGTGATGGAAAGAGACTTGACATGGTGTGGCGAACACACAGCACAATATACAGATGATGGATCACAGACCTGTACACCTGAAACTTGTATAATTTTATTCATCATTATCACCCCAATAAATTCAATGAAAAAAAGAACAAAATGAAGTCAGATCGAGCCAACATATTTTCATCTATGCTAACTGAACAGTTTCTAGAAGGTCCATTTCACTACTGGTCAGACACCAGTGATTCACTCCCATCAGAGAAGCAGGTACAACCGTGGCCCTCGACAGTTTTCGGCAATCTCACGAAAAGCCCATTCACAAGTAGTATTCTGAAGACACTCGTTAGGGATAGCTTAAGAATTAAATGTTAATATTATCTCCTCATTTGGCAGCCGATGAAAACTTGCTTATGAGGATTCTCCACCCCTCACCCTGGGGTTGCGGTAAGCGACAGACAGACCTGAATTGACCTCTCTCAGGCTATGCCCTCTCAGCTTTCGCACAACCGTAGGGGACGGGGGTGGGGGACTGCAGGAGTTCCCACTGTCCCTCTTGTATTTCAGAGGTGTCTGTGCATGTGAGCATGGTCTGCGGGTTTCCATAACCTGTGCCCACCCGCACGGCCCCTTGGCTCCAGGCCTAGGTATTGCTGGTTGCACAGACAGAGCGTTTTGTTTTCTCTCCGAGAGCTTTCCTCCCTGCTTTGTGCGCTTCCGCCATTCTGTAACCTGATGAGGAGCCCTGCCTGGTTCGGGCTTACCCGCTGTGCTGTCAGCGCCGTATTCCTTCCTACAAGTGGCACGAGTCTAAATATTCTTAGGTCTTCTCCCGAGATGGTTCGACCAACCAAACTGCATCTTATTCATCCCCAGGAGTCTCTTACTTTCCTATGAAACTCAAACCTGGGATCACTCCAATAGGCCAATCAGAGTCACCAACCGATTCATTATTTAGCAATGAGTCACAATGATGCTTATTTTTTTATCATCAATAATCAACATTATTCTATATGTAATTTACATACAATAAAATTTCCATGTGAAACATACAGGTTGGTAAACCTTTAAAAGTTCTTTTTTGAAATACCTGTAGACACACAGAACATTGCAAAGATAGTACGGAGCATCCCATATCCCATTCACCCTGGTTCCCACCATAGGTTACACCTTACAGAATTACAGTGGAATACCAAGCCCAGGAAACTGATGTTAGTGTGAAGGGTGTGTAGAGTTCTGTGTCATTTTATCACATAATTATGAGATTGTGATACACAGATTTATGGAAGAACCACCACGATCGACATACGGAACTATTCTATCCCTACGCAGAATTCTCCCAAGCGACCCCTTTATAGTCACAGCCATTCTCTTACTTCGACCACCCTAGATCTGTAGAGTCATGGATCTGTTACTTGTCTCTATAGTTTCATGATTTCCTGAATGTCCTTAAGCGATGCGACCTTAAGCGATGTGACCTTTTGAGTCTGGTTTTTATCACTCAACGTAATGCCCTTAAGATTCATCCAAGTTGTTGTGTGTTTGTTCTCTTTTATTGCTGAGTGGTATTTCAATCCCGGCTTCTTTATGTATTGAACCCATCTATATGGCATTCCTTCCTAAAAGGCTTTGAGGTGGCTTATATCAAGTTATGTAATAATGAGGGTAAGAAAACACAAATACAGAAGTGGGAGGGGTGAAATCAGAAGGGTGTGGTAAGGTAACCCTAGTGAACAATAGCTTGGTCACTACGGTGACATTTCAGAACTGGCTCTGAAATTTCTGGCATCCAGGCTAAAAAACAGAATGTGATAAATGGCATAGCTGTCATTACTGGAGAGGAGGGAGCCTGCCAGTTCTTAAATGGAGAGAGCTGTTCTAAGAAACAACTCAGGAGAAGTTTTGCGCAGACCATATCGATGTAATGAACAACATTCTTGGCAATGTATCTGTGGCAAATGCAAACATGGATTTTACTTAGCTGGCTACTTTTCATTGTGACTATCAGTTACCGGACCAAAAGCAAACTAGAAAAGTTCAGCTCCATAAAACCAACCAACATGACGCATGAAGTGGCTGGCAATTCAATACAGACTAAAGAAGGTTGTGGGGTGGGGAGGCTCCTGTGGTCAGTATCAGTACACCTCAATGGCTATTTCTAGCTTTTCTCTCTTTTTTGTCTTCTTGTGAATGAATGTGGTCATGTGATCAGTTATGGCCAAAGAGTTGTGAGTATGGTAGATTGTATTTTTAAAAGAGGGCTCTTCCTAAAATATATTGCCAGTATTTATCAAGAGGTTGGGTCTAATTTTCCTCCCCGTAAACAGCATGGGTGGACTTTACAGAATGAATGCTGTTAGCTTCTGTCTGTCCCTCAATCTCTTCTCTTCTCGCTCCAGGAATCTTGTTGAATTGTTATTATATAAAATATTTTGTGTGAAGCTAATTGCATCATACATAGAGTAGTAATTGACTATAGAGAAATGAACTATTGTTCCTGCAATTTGTTTTTAAGCTGTAAATAGTGAATATTCTGCAAAGATACCATGAGGAGTAGTCAACAGCACTGTGATTTTTTTAACTTTTTCAGTTTGAACTACTTTAAGATTTGCAGAGACCTCTACCAATACTGATATTTCTTTTATTCATCCAAAAATTCTTGATTGAACTGTGCCCCTATAAGTGTTTCAAAAACAAAATGTATACAATCAAAGACAAGGCAGGTTTGAGTAGATCTATGTTTAAAGAGGAAAACACTCAGCTGCCATTGAACAGACATCTGCATCCAACTTTGAAAGAGAAGTTACTGAGCAAAATCTTCATAGAACTGATGCTAACTTTATCAGGGTTTTATTGGAGGCGGGTAGCTGGGGAGGATGAAGTACACCTAGCCATATCAGGAATACAGAACATGAGGAAAAGAAAAAAAAGATTATGATGTGTATAAAATATCATCATACACTTCATTCATTCATTCATTCATTCATTCATTATTGGTTAGCTAATTCATAATCTTTTATTGAGGATTTATAATTGTGTCCGAGATTATGCTAGCTGCTGAGATCATGAAGACTATTAAGGGTTGGCCCCTGCTTCAAAGACTTTATGGTCTAAGTGAGCATATTATTTAATAATATAATATGATAAACACTATTCTAGATGCATGCTTACAGAGAGGAAGGATATCATATTGAAGGGATATGCTCAACGCTAGTACATAACTGTTACCCAGAAAATACAGTATGAGTACTAGTAGGAACAGAAATGTCCAGGTTCAAGTGGAGTGGCATATGCGCCCCAATGTATGGCCACATGTGGCTGTCTGGGCCTGATCCTATTCAACATTGGAAACGTCACACTGACCTTCTTTGCTGTAATTTGAAGCTTCTCAATGCACCTTCCCTTGTGTAGGTCTATTTAGGGGAAAACAATGGTGCTGGCCTTTCCAACAGAAATTTCCCAGTGCTCTTGACATTATATTTCTCAGTGTAAATTTGCATTCTTGTATAAATTTATTCCCAGGGAGTTTGACTACTGTGCATACCCCTCCCCTGCACCTTTCAGGAGATGTGTTCCCTCTTTGTCTGATGAATACATCAAGCTTCTTAGGTGAAAGCAGAGTTTCAGACCCTGGACCTTGGAATATTCATCAAAGCCACCTTGTTTCCCTGATGACACCTCTGATCGCACAAGCGTGTCCTTCTTTCTCAGACATCTACAGTTACATGTGATTATCATGAATATTTTACTCTCAGTTCTTTTACACTCAACGTGAGGTCATGATCGAAGTTAGCTGACGCTGAGAGTATTCTTGCCTGAGAACGGTTCTTCCCAGTGCAACTGGCTCCCCGCGTCTCTCTGCACTGGCCCCATCCCAACCATGAAACCAAATTCAGTCCTTTCTAGTCGTACCATGAAGCAGTCACTTAGAGCTAAATCGCCTTCAAGCAATGCAGAATTTAGCAAAGATCTTGTGCACAGAAGCGGGAAAGCCTACATGCAAACCACACAGAAGGACCGCTTACTTTTGACTTGTTCCTCATGTTTGCACCCCTCCAGCCTCTATATTGGCTGTGCCCAAAGAGGTCTTGACATCTTTCTACCTTCCGGTGGGATACAGTCCTCGCAATGCTCTGCCTTCTGGAAGACAGCATCCCTGACCCTTCAGTGGCTCCCACATCCCTAAGAAAGGATGTCCAGTCCTCTTCCCACCCTGGTCCTTCTTCCAGACCCTTCGGTGTTGTCTAGACCAAGTGTCTTTGTGGTGAATGAAACCCTCTCTGTCTCATTTTTCTTTTTCACTGTCTCTCATACCTTGGTTTTGCTCCTATGACTTTGGCTATCCCCAGCTTAGAATCAACCACACACCTAACTCCTGCAGAGAGAGGTATTTTAATACTTTTTATTGCTGCATGACAAACTGCCACAAGAGTGGCAGCTTAAGCTAACACAAATGTATTATCTCACCATTTCAGTAGGTCTGAAATTTGGGCATGGCATGACTGGATTCTCTGCTCAGGATCCCACTAGGATAAACTGAAGGGTCAGTTAGGGCTGTAGCTCATCTAGGCTTGGGGTCCTGTTCCCAGATCATTGATGCTCACAGAATTTAATTCGCTGAAGCTCCAGATTGGAGATTCCATGTTTCTTCATGCTGAGAGCCAGCGATAGTTCCCAGCAACTGGAGTCTGCCTGCAGTTCTCTGCCACATGGCTCCCATAGATAGTTTATAACCTGTGTTTGACTTCTTCTGGGCTAGACAATACATAGCTCTAAGACTCTCTCTTCAGTGACCTTCCAGAGAAAACTCAATGCTTTTAAAGGGCCTATGTAATGATGTCAGGTGCACGAAGGTAATCTCCCTATCTCAAGGTCTACTGATGGAAGACCTTCCCTCTCACTGGATTAAATGGGAGAGGGTGTGTATATCCATAGCTAGGAATCTCCAAGGGACCATCTTAGATTTCCGCCTCCCACAAACAAGTTTACATTGAAATGAATAAAGAATAAGTTTCAGGGTCCTTCTTTTGCATAGATTTTTCCAGAGCTTTAGGAGAAGCCTAGCTGTGTGTTCACATGGTTTACGCTTCTATAATTTTATGTTAATTATGTTTAATAATATTTGTAAAAGTAATATATTTGTTCCACATTGAATTATAGCAATTATTACTTTCCACTCTAAATTCTCTGCTTTTGTTTCCTCATGATATTTTGGAGAGCCAGCTAAGGGGAAGGTGAATTAAGGGGCTGCTAAGGTCTGTGCAGTCGGGTGTTCTGTGTGCCGCCCGGGCGCTTCTGAGCACCAGCTTGGAGCAGCTTCCAGGAACAGTCTGCTCTTCACCCTGCCCCCGCCCCGTAGGCAAGGGTACGTAGCCAGGGCTGTACTGCACTATGAATGGAACCCATTGCTGGAAACAGCTGAGAAGAGAAGGGAGAAAAGTAGTGTTAAAATGGGTGGAGCTGGAAGCTAACATGCGGAAAACACTTCACAAAATCAGAATCGTGAAATTACAAGTGGAGGATTTCTCATCAAAGCCTAGTTGAGAGCAAAGGTTTCCAGTTTTAGGAATATTCTTTGGACAGCAATATACTCAATTAAAAATCCACAATGTGATTTTAATAGAAGTGGAATATTTAATAAAGCTTGAATATACCATTTAATTTCCAATTTGGAAAGATATTGAAGAAAATTTGATGGAGAAGTTACAGACACTTGGGTTGAATGTATATCTTTTTTGTCAACTTTAAATTCATAGGTTAAGAAGTTGAAATAAACTTTGGATAAAAATTAATAAAGTAGGGAAAATGTGATAAAGGTAAGCAATGAAATCAACAGAAATGATTCTCATATTGAGAATCAAACTATCACCAAAACATACACATATTATACCAATGGTAGCAATCTATTAAAAAGAAGAGATAAATTGTCATAGAATTTTCTAATAGTTTCTTGGAATTTTTGATAATTAATGAAGAGAAGTGACTCATGTATAAATAATGGGTCACTGATTTTTTGCTGATTTTACAAAAATTCCTGCCATGAATAAAGGATACTATAACAAGCACAAAAGTAACATTGGACACTGCAGAGGGGAACTTGCAAATCTCTGAACACTCACAGAAATGACAGAAACCCTACAGAAGTCCATCCAAATATAACAACAATTTTAAAATTGCATGACATTAATAATTCAAAATAAAAACAAAATTTGACCATCCACGAGCATTTCTGGATTTTCTTTCTAGAAAATGACATTTTAAATTTGTCTTATGAAGAGATGATCAAAGTGCACGCAGTCAAATCAGCAAACCACTGAATATATATATATATATAAAAATTCATATATTTATATATATATTTTTCCCCCCACCCCCAGGAACTGGATTATTTTAAGAATTATTTTTTGACATCACCAGACATGGAATCTAAAGATCTCGCATGTTCCCAGAGTAAGAAGGAAGCGAGTACATGAGAACAAGGATGGCGAGGAAAATAACCAACTTAATTATACCTAGCACTGAAGAATATTTATTTATTTATTTATTTATTATTACTAAAATCCACCTTCCCCTTTGCTTTTGTTTTTAAAAAGCATTGCTCCACATGATAGTTTGCCATGATCAGGAGTCAGAACCTTGCTTGACTGAACTGTCACTCCCTGTCTTGGTTTACCACCATCCAGAATCAAAACAGTGCAAGTGTGCAGACTTCCCACTGTTACTGAAATGACTTTCTTGTTAACTATGGTAAAATGTCCGGCTCTGAAAATGCTCTTCTGAAAACCCCCATGAACTCACTGCGACTCCAGTGTAATGCACGTGTAGGAGGATTGCTGTGAGTCTTTAAAATGTGTGGTTTATCACAAATTGCCAAAAAACTTGCCAGCAGCTGTTTATCAGCACTAGCTGATTTCAAGCATTCTTCCTGTTAAAGCTTCTAATGTTTGGTGTGAGTCCTTATGCAAATATTATATTTACCGCTGGTATTTCTGCTCCCACAAAACAAAACACATTCATAAAGTTGGGATTTTGCACAAAAGTTGCTTTTCCTTCCACATTGCATTTAAATTGATTCATTCTAAGTATTTCCTCTATGTTCCTATAAATCTGATACAGGGACTGTTTGGATGGATCAGTCACTGCAATGAATCAGATAATGCGTTACACATTAAGGCAAAGTAAATTTAACCTACCACTAGTAAAAAATGGATTTAGATGTGTGTGGTTTTTGTATAACATGCAATCTGTTGTGTTTGATCTCCTCTTTGGAGGTGGGGGTGGGTGTCGTCTGTGCACAAACACACTAAATGAGTATATGTTTGTTCGGGCAAATAAATGATCCTTTTCTCTTTTAGTAGGCTCCCAAACCCACCCTTGATTTCAAGCAATGCCATGAGTTCTAGGTGGAGTTCATTTACACTACAAGGCACAGCCCTTCTACATAAAATTCTAAAAAAGGCATTTACTGTATAATTTGATTTGAGAGAAAAATGCACAGTTGATCTCTAGCCATACAGAGGTCCAGCATGTAGGGAGATTGTGAATTCAAATAAATGATTTAGGATACTTTTGAAGACTAAGTGCATAGTTCTTTCAAATTGTAAGATATCCTCCACAGAAGCTATATTACTAATTATGCAAGTCTTGTTAAGTATTAAATTGTAGAATTGTATCTAGGTTAAAATGAATAGATGGTTGAATCAGCTGGACTGACTGAAGAGGTTTGTCCAATTAAACAGCTGAGCTAGTTCAAGCAAAGTCCCAGAAAAAGAAGTTGTTGACAGTTACGTTAGTCAAAGTGGTTGAACCATTTATTCTGTAAGTGAACATGTACTATTCATGGAGCAAAAAGCAGAACGACCTTAGGAATTAAATCTTGGCATCTTCCTTGTACCGTTTTGGGCACATTGCTTTACATGCTGCATAAAATTCATTCATAAAGTTCTTCTGTATAGTCGTGCATACTTAAAGACAGGGATGAGTTCTGAGAAATATGTCATCAGAAATGTGATGATTTCATCATTGTGTGATCATCACAGAGTGTTCTCACATAAGCGTAGTGATAGTGCATATTACATACCTAGGTAATATGGTAGCCAGTCACTCCTAGGTTACAAACCTCTTCAACGTGTTCCTCTACTGAATACTATAAGCAATTCTAACGTAATAGTAAGTATTTGCTTATCTAAACATACATGAACACATCCAAACAGTAAAAATACTGTTATCTACACTTTTTAAGAATGAAGTTACCATACCTAAGACAACTTGGTTTTACATTCCTCTGAAGCTATGCCTCTTTGGGTAAAAGACATCCACACTTCTTTGTCAAACTATCTCTCATTAAACTCATAGAGATTTTTGCCAGTACAAACCTATGAAGCACAGACTATAATAATTGCATGTTCTGAGTCCAGAAAACTGGCATATTGAACAGCGTTTATAATGCTGAGTTGTGAAACTGAGTCCAGTCTTTTAATCACATGAGCTTGATATCACTGTGTTTATTTTCCTGCAATGGGCTAAACTCCAGTCAATGGTCTATCATTTCTGAGTTCATGAAAAGAAGATAGATTAGGGAACACATGGATAGTATGTTAACGATTATTGTTAATGTTCAATTTTTCTCTAATCTCTATCCCAACTTCCAAAAAAAATTTCATACTGAAACCTGTTGATAACAGTTTCAAAGGATGTGTCTTTATTTTGTCAATGATTATTCAGTGCCTCTCAGATGCCAGACTCTATGCAAGACCCTTCAAATGCACAGGGAATGAGAAAACGCGAGGCCTTCCCTCATGCAGCCTGGAGTCTGAAGGAAGACAGCATGAAACCGATTCATGGAAAAGAAAAGGCCAGAGGACAGTAGCTGGTACAATCTTGTAGTGGTGTGAATGTCACAAAGTTGTTTTCATAGCTTAATATAAAGCAGGCAAAATGTGTAGGCATTTAATATTCATTCTCAGTTCATCCCTAAATACTAAATGTAACCCGATACAGAACCATGTATTTGTGTAGGCAGACAAGTGTAAGGTAACTTAACATGACTTGGCAGAAACATTTTTTAAAGAGATATTATTGAAGTTTAAGTTCAGTTATATAGATATTGATAAGAGGCTATACAAAGAGAGTAAATATTAAGAAGTATTATTAGTTTTGCAAACCATTATTGGAGTAAAAATATGACCCTGATCTACTTATTACATTTTTAATTTTATTTTACGTACCATGCTGAGTCTAACAATAGTACTGACAATTTTTTTAAAATCCACTTAACAGAATGTACACATCAAAATGAACTGTATTAACTATAGAACAATCACGTTTGTCTGTATATCTAAGTTTGAGGCTAATGTGAAAAACCTCTTGGAAATGAATTTTTGGGAGGTATCTAGAATCTGCAGCCTGCTCTTTTAGGGAATCTTGAGGATGGCAAGGGAGATGAGCTGACTATGGGTGAGACCCACAAAACACGGATTTGGTAACTAAAGGTTAGCCCTGCCTGTTCTCACATGGACAAGGGAGGATTGAGTACTGACTGTGTATCTGTCACAACAGGTTTCTGGCTCACAACGTGGAAGTGCCTCGTTTTATACATTTCACTGTTCCTGGTACAGTTCTTGGTATAAAGCAGAATTACCCCAAATGATTCTTGAATTCCATGTTGTTAATTAAAGTCATAGTTAATGGTCCTAATGATTTGAAATGACCCCCAAATTGTTCTTTGGCTATTCGCAAATATCTGTAGTTTCTTTTCTCATGAGTGCATGCATCCCCATAATACATGTGCAGAATGTACTATAAATTTTGGCAGAAGACTCTTTTCTGACCCTGTCCTCTCCTTGCAGTGCATTAGCCTTATGGAGATGATTCATGATTGATAGTTGGTTTCATTTTCCAACTAGATACCTGGATCCAAATGAATGCTTTCATATTTTACCCCCTGAAAAATTTAATGAAAAGCTCGTCATGGGTAATAAGTTGCAATGAAGTGCTTGAGCACATTAAATGACAGGGTCTCTCTGATTTCAAACTCCAGTTCTTCTGGATTTGAGGTATATTGTTAACTAAGATAAGGATAGCGCATGTTAAAAAATTTAATAATCTTAATAAATATCATACTCAACAGCAACAACTAAACCATCATTTTGTTTTATGTTAAAATACTAAAATATTTTTTTCAAGAATCATACACCAGAATTGAGGCTTCCTTCCATTAGCTGATTTCTTATCCCTGCTTATTAGCTTATTTGCATTATTTTTTGTTGATTCAGCTTTTTACCTACTCTCTTATGTGTTAACCAAAAATAATATAACATTTTGAACAAACCTAGATTGTTAGAGAGAAATAACTCAATAAGCTTTGTTGTCAATTATTTTTGGAGATCCTATAAATGTAAAATTTGCAATCATAAAAGTTCCTTGCTTTTCCTTTAGCATATTCAAGATTTATATTTAAAGAATTAGAATACTTTCCTAGATGTAACCCAGAATCAAAAGTTCTATTACACTGATAAATGTGATTTTCCACTTCAGAAAAGTTCCCTTTTCTAGTCTGTGTTTTATGTGGCTGTTTGTTACTGAGACAAACAGAATGGTTAAATCAATACAAATGGCCCTCGAGGCCTAGAGAAACCACAAGAAAGTGTAGCATCATTAAACTAAATTACAGACAAGCACTTAAGGAGACAAATAAGTGTTTTGTTACCATAACTTCTGATTTTTTTATGGTAAGAATGATTGAAAATGTTTACAAAACATGCATGGTACCAGGAACAAGGCTTCTGTGGTAGTATAATAATAGTTAGGTATAACTTACTTGCTATGGCAGTTTTAATCAGATAGAGAAGTATAGTCAATGAGCAGAACTCTGATAGTGTTTCTCTGAACCCCGATCTTTACCTGGTGTTAGTAAAAATGTAATAAATATAACTCAGGGGAGGTAATAACCAGCAAGATAGAATAAGAAGTTAATGGAGACTAGCTAGAGAGCGTAGGTGTGACCCTCTCACTTGGCACACATGAGCTATGAGCTGAGCTAGAAGACAGACACCAAAGGGGGTGAAAATGAAATCCTACTAGAACATAGTCTCAATAAGCGTTTCTCTTCCTGCTCTGTAGAAGATGCTCTCTGATACCCGGATTTATTTCACTAACTTCCCTATAGCAGACGAAACCAAAGGCAGGGGAACTAAGCTCAATATTCTACAAACCGAATATAGGCCCAGGAGACAGAACTAAGGAAGTATTTTTAAAAAAATTTATGCTAGAGAAAGTGGAAAGGAGATTGAGAGTGAGAACGGGCAGGAGAGGGGGAGGGGGGAGAAGGGGGGAGAGAGAGACAGAGAGAGAGAGAGGGAGGGGGGGAGGGAGAGAGAGATTGGTTGGTTGTCTCTCCTACATGCTCCAGCTGGGGATTAAACCTGCAACCTTTCGGTGTACGGACAATGCTCCAACCAAGACACTTGGTTGGCCAGGGCAGCACATGATCTTGAAAAAAATAAACTTTTGGGAAAATACATATCAAGAGGGGGAAGAACATATTGTCTAGGATGTTTTCAACTCAGAAGAACTCAGAGTGTAAACGACTTGAGGTCCTGAGCAATATTGCACGTAGGACGGACACAGCAAGGCCTCAACGCTGTTTTGTTAATGCTCTTTCATTACAGTGTGGATGAGATGCTGTAGGAACTTAATCTGGTTTAGATCAATCAGTCTGTGGTAAAACTGGGTGCATTATGTGCTGTTTTGCTAGAGCTCTAAGAACCTATCAATGACATAAAGTGAGGACTTGCTATACCCGTATACTCCATACTCGGCAACTTGAAGCAGTGGTCACTATAGAGTTAGATTGAAATTGTTCCTGAAACAAAATGAAATAATTTAGCTTAATTAACATTTTTCTATGAGATATTTGTTTAATATTAGAAAAAATTTCCTTGTATTTTAAAATAATGATGGTTTTTGAGGTCTTCTACCCAAAGCCTAATGTAAGAGATGTTTCACACAGAATGTTTTAATATAAATAATTTCCAAGGCAAAAATACACAGATTTGAATTTTAACATAAACCCTCTCTGGAAAGTTCAAATTCTTTATAACCTTTGTGAAAGATAGGATTCAGCAAAAGGTTGCTCTTGCCTGTCCATGTTGGCTACTAGAGTCATAAATTTGGAAGAATTATTTTATATATATATACATATATATAAGGATATATATATATATCTTTATCACAACCAGTTGTTATTTTGACAGATTAAATGGTAACTGAATATACAATTTTTTACTTCACTAAATCAAAAACCTTTCCTATCAGTTATAAAAGACATTGAGTTACATATCTGCAAAGCACATAAGAGTGGTTTGTGACTTTTTGAGAAAAACTGTGTTCCATGGGCTTACTGAAAATTTGTCTTCAACACAGCAATACTTTTACATGTAAAAACAGATAAAATTGAAAGAAATGAAAACATAGATAAATAGTTTCATTTGTCCTTTCACAAGTGTGGTATTCTAGTGCTTACACATACACATTTCTACACTCTCTTCAAGTTTCTGGAAGGATTAGTCTTTGTTATCTTGCCACTAGGCATCACTATGGAGCTGGTTCTGGTCAGAAAGTTGTGACCGGAAGTTGCATGGGTCCCTTATTGCTCATATGAATTCCTCCAGCATTCTTGTCCTCTTCTATAATGTCATGGAAAAGAAGACTAATATTCTAATAGTGAAAACACAAATCAAAGAATCATGGATCAATAAATCACTAATTGGTGGACAGTTGCCTTAGAGAGTTACCTGGATGCATGGGGGAATTTAGCATGAGCACACAATAAACCTCTGTAGTTTTAAGTCACTAAGATATTTCAGTTGATATTTCAGCACAACCTAGAATGTCGTTAACAAAAATCCAACTTTACACGGCTCTTTTTGCTTCATCATATTTCCACATAGAGTCTAATATAAAAGTATTTGTATTTTTTGAAGTGCTATTAAATTGAATTTCCTGAAACTCATTAGAAGTCAAGGTAAAACTAAATAGTAACAGTGAACAACGTGACCAAAATTAGTCAAAACAGAAGTCTCGCCTTGATGTTACAGTCTGGAATATAAAAAGATGGTGCCAGTTGTTAGTGTTTCAAATATCTTGTTGGCAGTTATCTTTCTCTTAGAAAAGAATCCCCTACCCACAAAAGCAGGACTTCTGTGAGGAGTACATTTTAATATGTCAATAACCCATAGCAGCCAGTACCTCTGATTTACAGGGTATTATAGTTGGCAGAGTGATATAAAGAGAAGCCCTGAGGGTAATGGTGGATGTCATTTCTGGAGAGCAGGAAGTGACAGATACAGCCAAGGGAAACTCACCCCATGCCAGCAATCCCTGGGGACTTCAGCGAAATTCAATTTAAAAAAAATAATAATGTTACTATTACTTTTTCAGTGCATTTAAAATAGTTATTTCTGAAAAATCAGTTTTCTTTCCTAAGAATGAAATATTTTTCAGAGTGGAGTTTTTTAAAAATTTGTCTTCATTTGGAAGCATTTACTATTATGAGAATGATAGGGAAATTTGGGAAGTTTTAAAAGCTATGAGAGATCTGAATGTTGAATACGAAACTTGCTTGGTACTCAAAAAGTACTTGGTTGACTTTCTTAATATCTCTGAAAACTAATTTGTTAGAAAGTTCTGAGATGGTGACACAACTGGTAATTCTCATTAGTATCACATCGGCCTTCTTACTGCCTCATGTTCTTGGTGTGAGGATCTTCCCCTTCATCAACTTTTGTTAGGCGGGAACACCGGCATTCTGAAACTAACTAAAAGCAGGGGGGAAGATTTTTTATCTTGTTTTACTCTTTTTTAGGTTAAGGTCTTTTGTGTTCATGTGTAGGTTTAGCTGCAGTACTACAAGCATAGAGAAGAAAAAGAAACATTTCTAAAGTTATCTGTTGAGGTAGGCAGAGTAACACTCTTAAAGGTGTCTACACTCTAAGCCTTAGAAACTGTGAACATATTCTCTTCTATGGCAAAGTGGAATTAAGGTCTCTCATTGACCTGAAAATAGAGGAGATTATAAAGGATTTTCTGGATGGCCCTCAGGAACTCACAACAGTTCTTAAGTGTAAAAAGGAGGACAAAAGACAGTTAGTGTTAGGGTGCTATGATGTGAGAAAAGCTCGACCTGCAAGTTGATGGCCTTCAAGACAGAAGAAAGGGGCCATAAGCCGAGGAATGTGAACGGGTTTCAGAAGCTGAAAAATGCAACGAAACAGAGTCACTGTGTGAGGCCCCAGAAAAGGGAGCCCTGCTGACACATGATTTTAGTGTAGTGGGACCCATGATATTATCTCACAGAACTGTAAGGTAATACATTGGTGTTTTAAGCTTGTATCTTTGTTGTAATCTCCTACAAAGGAGACAGAAAACCAATTAATGTCTCTAAAAACTGTTGTTCCTTAAGTTGTTAAGAAAGCACTGAGTATTCAACTGTTCATAATTTCAACCAACAAATATCAATAACAACAACAAAAACTATAAACAACTTGAATGAAAGTACATGGGAATTTTACTGGAAATGAGTCTCATTCTCCAGAATGTTTCAGGAAGTGGAATCTAATTCTTAAAAGAAGTGGAAGAAGCTAGTTGTCCTCTGTGCTAAGGTTTGCCCAGATGCAATTTCACCAGGAAATAAAAATGAACTAGATTCTCTTGTGAAGTCCTTAGCTCACAAGTCTATGGTTGAAGGATAAATCATAACAAGCCAGGATCTTAAAAGGTCAAGCTAAAGTTCTCCACTGAGTTGGACTGGGTTACAAGCTGAGAATGTTATTTAATACTGAGGCAGATTGTAAATTTGCCAGTCCAATCAGGGTCTACTTTGATGTTATGCCGCTTGGTTTGTAGGTTCTGGTTTATGGCTGTTTATATTTATTTTCAGATATATTTTCCTTTCTTCCTTTTTATATAATTCTTGGAATTGCTACTTCTGCACCCTGCTTAAGCAAGTTATTCACTCGAACCACTCTGCAAGCTTCCGCCATCACTTGGTTCCAATTTCAACTCCATTATTGTATAAAATTTCATGTTTACAACATTCTAACCCTGTGTTAAGAATAACAGACTCAGTCATCAAGGCTTATGGGTCCTTCAACATTTCCAAGTATGACGAATACTCATAAAAAAGACATGCACATTTCTAAAATTTATTTTGTGGCATAGTAACATTTGTCTAACTGAAGATGGGAGCTTTTTAGTCACCAAGGAGGTCACAGCAGTGACCCCAAATACTTAGGAAGGACCATGAAGGCAGACTCTTTTCAAGTCACTTAAAAACCTAGTGGAAAAGAAAATTAAACAAGGCAAAATATTCACTTCACTCTCAAAGCCTTATCAAGACCGTTGAAGAAGTTTAGGAAAAGTGTCAAAACGGTGGCAAGTAAGTATGCAATGATACATAGGATTTAGAACAAATTTTTAGTTAACTAGTCTTTTAAGATTATGTTTATTGCTAAAGTAACTTATTGAAATAGATCATAAGAGATGATTAAACAGTAATCCTGGTTTTCTTCAATGTTTATTCAATTAACATTTGAAAATATCTGGATATTTGGTATACTATAGATGAAAGATCAAAATAATCTCAGAGTATTTCATAATTAAAATAAATATTTTGATGTTAAAGAAGTGTGAACTCAGATGCTTTCAATTTTTTTTTTCCTTATTAAGCCAGGTAAGAACAGACAGCTATGAAAGAATTGGACTGGGAATCAAAAATTTTGAAATCTTTCCCTGGCTGGTGTAGCTCAGTGGAATGGGCGCTGGCCTGCGAACCAAAGGGTCACCAGTTCTAGTCCCTAGACAGGACACATGTGTGGGTCGTGGGCCAGGTCCCTAGTAGGGGGCGTGTGAGAGGCAGCCACACATTGATGTTTCTCTCCTTCTCCCTCCCTTCCCCTCTCTCTAAAAATAAATAAATAAAATCTTTAAAATAAATTTAAAAATTTGAAATCTCATCATTACATTGTCACTAAAGAGTGACAATAGCGTTTGGCTAATTACTTCCTGGGCCTCAGTTTCCATGAGTATGGACTGTATTAATCCAGTTATTAAAGAAAAAGATTCAAGAATCTTTTATAGCCTTTTGTGTAGGCAATGAGGTTACATGAATAAATAGAGAAAATACACAGAATTTATCACCTGATGGCCTTTCCCGAATCATCTATCTGCTACGAGTCATCATAATACAATATTAAGGCTGTTTCATATTGGCAAGTAAATCCACTGTACCTAAAAATATAGGCTCTCTAGGGTTTCAAAATTAAAGTTTCTATGATGAAAATTTCAGAACTTATTTTAAAAGAATATTTTATTATTTATTTTTATTATTGTTATTCTATTACAGTGGTCCCAAGTTTCCCCCTTTGCCCTCCTTTGCCCAGCCTACCCACTGCTCCCACGCTCCCACAGTCAATCCTCACACCGTTGTACATGTCTGTGGGTCATTCCTGCATGTTCTTTGACTAGTCCCTTCTTCTTTCCACCATTTCCCCCTTCCCTCTCCCCTCTGCCGCTGTCAGTCTTTAAAGGAATATACAGCCAATAAAGATTTTAAGAGGCAATTTAGCATAACAAATCAAAATACTTTGAGTTGATCAAAGTTCAGAGCTGCAAAAATAATTATATAAAATAGATTTATTAAGTTACTGTCTTATGAATAGGACTGCCAACCCACTTTGTAGAGAGAACTCTAGAGATTTGCATGGAATTTCTAGTTTATGAGATGAATTCTAAAGTAAAGAGAAAACTCGTTTTAAAACATTCTGATATAACATTTCTTGTTGTTGTCTGTGTTTTAACCGCTGGTGGAACAAGCCATAATTACACCTAGGTGGCACCTCAGAAGAGAGAATACTTTTGAGTTACACAAATATTCGGAGTTCAAGAATTTGTTAAAAAATGTAAATTTGGTTTTATCAGAGCAACTTTTGTTTTATTCCCCTTCTCTTTCTCTCTCTCTTTTCCTCCTCACCCCACTCTTCCTCTTATTTTAGCTGTTCTATTACTCTTTGTTTTATACATATTGTTTTGCATTTTTCTTCTATCACAAATTCTCCCCTTTAAATCCCATTTTATCTAAAATGCCCCCTTTTCTCATTTTCTATTCCATCACTCTACCTTCCCATTTTTATCTTTGTTAGTGTTTACTCATATTCCTAGTCTGAGCCCCCACAAGAAAACCTACTAGTGACAGAGAATGAGCCATTCTTCTCCTTGATAAAGTCCTGAAAAATCTTGAAGAGAGTCTTATGAGTCATCCTGTGCATTCTTGACAGTTCAGCTATCAATTACCTTCCGTTCACCTTCAGATGTCACCATGGATTATTGCTTCCAAGTCATCCTCAGGCCTTGATAACTGGTACTCAAATGGAATAATCTATTAGTCCCATTCCACATCTTCAAAGGGTCTTATGCCAACCCCTCAGGGCCTGTTGACTTCTGATTCTTAATGTCTCCAGAGTTGACCTGGATATAATTTTGGCTATTTATCAATAATTAAACATGGACACTGATTGAGAAATATACTTTTACTCTTTAGTCACTTCTCTTAGGAACAAATACTATATTCCTCTCCAGCTGCGTAAACTACCTCCAACAAATTCTTTGTTTTCTGTTGTCCTGTATTAGCCAAAACTTTCTGTTAAAAGTGAGATCTAAACTCAAACATCTCAAGTCATAAGAAAGACGTGTTGCCTCAACTAACTAGCAGTTCAAGGGAAGACGATCTTCATGTTTGGTTGGGTCTAGAGCATCGGTGATGTCATCATGTTGCCGGCTCTCTCTTTTCCTTCCTCCTAATTTCTTAGTCCTATGTCCCTTACATACTGGCCTAATACATACTCCCTATGACACAGACTGGGTTTCTGCATTATAATAATTTCAAGACAACATCCTATAGACATAAAACCTCCCTTTACCTTATACCTAGCTCTTAAAAATTCCAGGAAGGTATGAGGCATGGTACTGTGTGGCCCAATCTAAATAATATAAACACCCCTTACTGTTACATGTAGAAGAGATGGGGGGTTATGCTATAGGGCTTTGATTGTAATCTCTAAAAAACACGTATGAAATGGAGGAAGTATTCCCAAAGGGTGGTAGAAAAAAATACTAAACAGATAAAAATTACACCTGGAACAGTCCAATCTACACAGACTCTTCAAAATGATACAGTTTTGGGGAGAAGCCTTATAAAGTCCAGAACTACTGAGCTGTGGTACGGATCAGACGATTCTAGGAAACCAGTTAAATTTTAACAAATAGAAAATTTAAGTATAGCCTGCATAACTAATTTAACTAATCTATTTATAAGGTGTCATTTTTAAGTGAATTTATTAAATTAGGCTGGAATTCCCATATTTTTGCATATCGCATGTGGTTAAGAACAAGTTTACCTATATTAGTGGTCCAAAAGTTGTATTTTATGGTTTCCTTTTTCTTATTAACATTTACTCCTCCACTTTTAGTCCTCACATTCTTACTTGGGATGCCATTTTTGCTCCAATTTCAGTCTAAAACATTAAGCTGGAACAGTCCCTGTCCTATAATATCCCATTTTACTACAAATAAAATTTAAAATCCTTAAAATAACCTATATGGTGTATCAAATCTTCCCTGAGTGCTTCTCCACCCTCATGTTTCCTCACCCTGAGCTACTCGCTCCAAGCTTAGACACACTGGCCTCCATGGAAGTTCTTCAGACACACCAAGCACACTCCCACCTTAGGGTCTTTGTACTTATTATTCTTTTTTTCTGCGACGCTCTCCTCCCCATAGGCATGTGGCTTATTCACTCACATAGTAGACATCTTTGTTTAAATGCCTACTTTTCAGGAAATCCTGTATCAAACAGTCTATCTAAAACAAATAAATAGAGAAAAACTCTCTACCCCCTTAACCTCTTCATTTTTACTGCATCCGACACATATTATTTATGCTTGTTTATTTCATCTTGACCTGCAGGCATGTGTGTTACTTGAGAAGAACGATTGATTGTGTATTGCTACAGTTCAGCACGCAGGATAGTACCTGACACATCGTTGAGTTTCAATAACGATTTGTTAAATAAAATTTTGAAGGGAGAAAGAATAAATAAATGATCTTATCGCAGACACAAATGCGGGCTCATGACACAGGTGTATCTGCTCACATATTATATCTCCTGCCCAGAGCAATGCTTTGAGAATGGCCATGAGACCTGTATCAAGTAACTGTTATATACTCACAGTAAAGAAGTTACACTACAAATAAAAAAAGTAAATCGAAAACACAGAGGCCTATGAAGAGAACTTCCTGAACCATAATCCCACACAGATATGACGAGAAGTATGATGACTCCAGCAAACTTTCCCTTTTATAATACCAGTTGAAACTGGTTTTCTTTTCTTTGAAATATAAAAACATTCTGAAATCCTTGATATTTCTTTTCAGAAGTACCTATGCCAGAATCAGGAAATGATGAGCATGTCAATTTTTAATGCTATAATTTATTACGCATTTCATAAATTTTGCTAGTTTGGAAAATGATACTATAATACTGCTTTTAGTGCACATGAATTCTAGCCATATTTGCATGACATGTTTATTCAGATAATTTAATGGTAGATAATTAGTAATGTCTTAAAAATTAAGGGGGCATGACAACATGGCTAAATAAGATGTCCTTGCTTGTATTCCATCCTCAGTAACAATTCGGCATATATCCTGGAATGAACGAGCCTTTGTAGAAGTTGTGAGATCTAGTGCTGTATGCTAATACACTCTGGAGCCTCTCCCACCCATGCACTGGGTAATAGGCAAGCCTCAGTCCTGACCATGGACCATTCAGTGGCCTGTGAACCAGCTGTAAGCCCTCTTGGTCACAGCCTGGGATCTGCTGGAAAATACTGCTTAGACAATCACTCACAGCTGAGAGAGCCGTTGTGGAAGTCCAAGATTCTAGTGGAGAGGTCTCAGCACAACGTTGGAGCATAAAGATGGGCTTGGAGGTAGATGAAGTGTAAGAGAAACAGCTTGCCTTTACCTGCATCATGTGACCCACAAGGTGCATGGCTCAGTGCCAAGAGGCTGTCTCAGCACGTGATTTCTCCTGAGAGGGAGAGTGAGAGCCTGTGAGTAAGTGCCCAGTTTCCCCAGCTGTGCAGGATGCTGTCAAAGAGGCCTACTTGTCTCTTACCCTATTCAGTGTACTGAGTCATGGAGCTGCATGATGGGAAGTAAGGGAGACAGGAAGATGCTAGGAGAGTGGCTGACAGGATTCTTGGGGGCCTTAAAGGGACAAGGATCCTATTAACTTCATTACAGAATTAATCAAGAAACCTACCCATAAGCCACTGGGGACAAATGGTGATACAAATACACCAACTGGTCCATGGGCACTCCCAGTCCTCTGTGCATCTCACCTACAGATTCCCTGCCCTGGCCTGTGGCTGCATCCTTGTATGTGCCCCCAGTGGTGGTGAGAGTGAGCTTTGCAGACAGCTCATGAGCATGCACAGAAAGCCACCCTGGGAGAGTCCATATCTGAGCATTTCTTCACTGAGGAAAAGCTAAGAGGAGGTTTTCAACACCTGTCTTGTTATGATACATGACCAAGGGAAGGCACACAAGCTTAAGATTCTACCACAAGAGGGAGAAAGAGCATGGAGCGGGCATACACATAAAAAGTATGAAAAAGCCCCCAAATCCCTAGCAGAACTGATGGAAGGTATCTCTTTCCCAAAGTCATTTAGTAAATTCCTGGAGAGATAGCTGGGACTTGAAATGTGAAAATGGCAATGCAAGGCTTGAAGAAACATGGAAAATGTAGGAAAAAATGACACCACTGTGGTATCGAAGTTAACACCCAGTAACCATCCTCAAAGACATGCGGGTCTGTGATTCACAGGACAAGGAATTCAAAATAGCTATTTTAAAGAATCTCAGTGAGTACAAGAAAACACAGAAAGACAATTTGGTGAAATAAAAAATAATACATGAATAAAATGAGATCATTAAAGGACAGATAGAAACCATTAAAGGAACAGAAATTCTGAAGCTGAAGAACAATGAATTAAATGACCAATAATGCAATAAAGAGCATCAATAACAGAATGGGTCAGGCAGGAGAAAAAAATCTGTGAATTAGAAGACAGGACCTTTGAAATGATCCCTTCTAAAGAGAACAAAGAAACAAGAATTAGAAAGAGTGGAGAAAGCCTATGTGCTCTATAGAATACCATAAAAAACAAACAAAACAAAACAAAAATCTAAAAATTATTAGTGTCCCAGAAGAAAAGAAGAAAAAGGGGCAGAAAAGTTATTTTAAAAAGGAATGAGCATAAACTTCCTAAATGTGGGGAGAGATTTTGATGTCCAAATTCATAAAGCTCACAAGTCACCACAAACTCAAAGGGATATTCTCCAGGATACATTATAATAATACTGTCAAAAATCAAAGAGAAAGACAACCTTAAAATCAACAGAGAAACTAAGCTTGTAACTTATGAAGAAACCCTCAAAAGTCTCTAAGCAGGTTTCTCAGAAGAAATGTTACAGGTCAGGAGAGAGTGAGAGTGAGCTGATATATTTCAAGGGCTTAAAGAAAAAAAATGCCAACCAAGAATAACCTATTCAGGACAGTTGTTCTTCAGAAATAAAGACTTTCCTAGACAAACAAAAACTGAGGAAATTCATCAGTTTTTAGAAGTGAATTAAAAGAAATGGTAAAAGGAGTTCTTTAAGCTGAAATACAGGATGCTAATTCACAATATGAACATTTATGAAAATATACAACACACTGGTGAAGGTATATGTATAGTAAAAATCAGAATATTTAACACAGTGATTTGGGGTATGAAAAGGCTAAAAGTCAAAGGTATTGAATATTATTATAACAACAAGGACTTCTTAATGGACACACAAAATAAAATAGGTAAATTGTGACATCAAACACTTAAAGGAGGCAAATAAAAATTAGAGATTTTATATATAATAGAAATTACGTTGTTATCAATGTAAAATCAATTGTTTTATCTATAAGATATTTATGTAGGTTTCATGGTAACCATAAACCAAACCTATAGTAAAAACAAAAAATAAAGACAAGGGAATCACAGCATATCCTTATGGAAAATCATCAATTCATAAAGCAAAGCAACAAGAGAGAAAAAAATGGAACTAGGGAACTACAGTGCAGTTAGCAAACAGCAAATAAGGTGGAATTGGTAAGTTCTTATCTATCGGTAAGTATTCTACATAAATGGATTAAATTTTCTAATCTAAGGACATAAATTGGCTGTATTAAGCAAATAGACTCACCTCTATGCTACCTACAGGAGACTTATTTTAAAGATACACACAGGTTCAAAGTATAGGGGTGGCAAAAAGTATTCATGTGTAAACCAAAAGAGAGCAGGGGTAGCTATACTTGTATCAGACAAACTAGTCTAGCAAGAGACAAAGATGCTTATTATACAATGATAAAGGGGTCAATTTATCAACATGATATAATAATATTAAATATATGCATAATCCTGACATTGGAGCACCTAAATGTTTCAAGAAAACACTAATAGATCTGAAGGAAGAAAACAATATAATAACAGTAGAAGACTTCAATACTACAATTTCAATGATAGAAAGATCATGCCACACAAAATCAATAAAAAAGATTGGATTAAACTATACTTTAGACCAAATAGACTTAATGACACATATCATTCCATCCAAGAGCAGTGGAACACACATTCTTCTCAAGCACACATGAAATATCCTTTTAGATAGATCATGTGATCAGTCACAGAACACATGTTAGTAAATTTAAGAAGACTGAGTTCATACCAAGTATTTTTTTTTACCACAACAGTATGATACTAGAAATTAGAAATAAGAGGGAAACTGGAAAATTTACAATTATGTGGAAATTAAACAACACATTCCTGAAAAACCAATGGATCAAAGAAGAAATAAAAAGAGAATTAAAAAATTATGAAATAAATTAAAATGGAAACATGACATATCAAAAGTTATAGGATGCAGTAAAAGCAATTCTTAAAGGAAAGTTCATAGCTTATGGGAAAGAGAAAGAAAGAAAGAAAGAAAGAAAGAGAGAGAGAGAGAGGAAGGGAGGGAGGGATCTCATACAAGCTAACTTTACACCTCTAGAGACTAGAAAAAAAACTTAGCCCAAAGATAGCAGAAAAAATAAAAATAAAAAACAGAGCAGAAATAAATAAAACAAATATAAGAAAAACCATGGAAAAGAATGACAAAACTAAGAGCTTGTTTTTGATAAAAGATAAATAAAATTGACAAAACTGTAACTAATTGGAAAAAAGGGGAGAGAGAAGATTCAAAACACAAAATCAGAAATGAAAATGGAGACATTACAACTGATGCCATAGAAAAACAAAAGCTTATAAGAAACAACTACAAACAATTTAAACAGCAACAAATTTGTTGCTAGAAGAAAGGATCCATTTCTATAAAGTACAACCTACCAAGACTAACTCATGAAGAAATAGAAAATATGAGCAGATCAATAATGGGTATGGCAATTGAATCAGTATTTAAAAACCTTCCAACAAAGAAAATCCCAGCACCAGATGGTTTCACTGATGAAAACATTGAAGAGGAGGAAACACTTCCAAACTCATTTGCAAAGCCGGAATTATCTTGATACCTCATCCAGATAATGACACCAGAGAAAAGAAAACTATAGATCAATATACCTGATAAATATAGATGCAAAGATTCTGAGCCAGATATTAGCAACCTGAGTTCAATATTATATTAAAAAGATCACATACTGAGATCAAGTGATATTCATTCCTGGAGTACAAGCATAACTCAACATACACAAATTAATATATACTATACACCACATTAATAGAAAGACATAAGTCATATGATTATCTCAATAGATGTAGGAAAGGCACTTGATGAAATAAAACTTCCATTCAAGATAACAGCTCTCAACAAGTTGGGTGTAGAAAAAAACTTACCTCAACATAATGAAGCCAATACATGTCACACCCAGAGCGAACATCATACACAACAGTGAAAGGCTGAAAACCTTCCCTCTAAGGTCGAGACCAGTGGAGGGCACCCCACTCTGACCACTCCTGCTCAATATAGTACCTGGAATCCTCAGCCAGAGCAATGAGGCAAAAGAATAAAAAATTTAAAAGAAGAAAATTGCATCCACATAAAAAGGAAGTAAAATTATCTACATTTGCAGATGAAATGATCTTATGTATAGAAAATTCTGATGTCACCAAAAAGTTGCTAAAAATCAATTAATTCAGTAGAATTGCAGTAACAGAGGAATGAAATTGGTGACCTATCTTATACCTTCATAAAAATCAACTAAAAAAATTATAGACTTAAACATAAGACTTTAAACATAAAAATACTAAAAGGAAACAAAGGGAAAATCTTGTTGATATTGGTTTTAGCCAAGGTTTTGGGAATATGGCCCCAAAAGCATAAGCAACAAGCTAATATCAATAGGCAGGACTATATCAAGTTAAAAAGTTTTTGCACTGGAAGAGAAACAGTCAACAAAATGGAAAGGTGATCTTAAAAATAGGAGAAAATACTTACAAACCATATATCTCAAAAAGGGTTAATACCCAAAATATATGAGGAACATATGTACCTCAACATCACAAGAACAAACAATATTAGTAAAAATAGGCAGAGGAACTGATTAAATATTAAGACATTTGCATGTCTTCTTTACAAACACATTAAATTATGCTCAACATCACGAATGGTTAAAGAAATACAAATCAAAACTGCAATTAGATTTCACCTCACACCTGTTAGAATATCGCTCATCAGAAAGATAAGAAATGCACTGGCAAGGACATGAAGCAAGGGAACTTGTGTCCTGTTGCTGGGACAGTAAATTGGTAGAGCTACTATGAGTGACAGTATAAAGCTGTCTCAAAAATTTAAAAATTCAACTGCCACGTGATCTAGCTCCCCCACTCTAGGTATATATCCAAAGGAAATGCAATCAGTATCTCAAAGAGGCATCTGCACTTCCATACTTACCGCACAATTGCCAAGATATTGAAACAACCTAAGGTGGTGTGTGTGTGTGCGCATGTGTGTTCCTGCCATTTGCAACGACGTCAGTAAACTTGAGAACACTACGTTAAGTGAAATCATTCAGACAGAGAAAAACAAATATTGTATGTGGACTCTAAAAAAAGCCAAAATCAGAGAAACAGAGTAGAATGATGGTTGCCAAGCAGTTGGGGGTAGGGAAATGGGGAGATGGCGGTCAAAGGTCGAAATTTTCAGTTATGAGGTGAATAGCTCTGGGGACGTAATGTACAGCAGAGTGACTATAGTTAATAGTTATACTTCATTATACACTTGGAAGTGGCTAAGAGATTAAATTTGAAATGTTCTCACCACACACACAAAAAATGGTAATAATGTGAGGTGAGGGAAGTGTTAACTAATCCTACGATGGTAATAATTTTACAATATATGTATATCGGATTTTTTAAAAATGTGAGTGCGCTCTTTTACATGACATACGTTACTGTCAGGAATCTGCCAATTGTGCCTGGACCCAGTGTTTCCTCACATCTCTTAATAGATCTGGAGAATCTCAGATGGAAGGATCTAAGCTTCACGTCTGACCCATTTTATTATACAGATTAGGACACTGAGACCAGGGAAATGTAATAATCTAGGCACTACATAAAAAGTCACACATGGTTTATCTTATATAAGTCTTGTCAAAAGCCTAGTTGAATTTTAGTATTTACACATTCATGAATAGAAATGTAGCTGTGAAACTGAAACCAAATTAGCAGTCAGTGGTGACTAAATACTTCTTAGCAGGTGCAGCCCATAAATTTATCTTGTCTCGCATTCCAAGTGATGCAACAAGTGCAATCGCCCCAACTATATGTAACCTAGACACCCTAATACAAGTGAGTGCAAATACTAGGAAAGGTCAAGATTAATACCAGGAAATTGGTGGCATAACTACTGTTAAGACATTTTGACCTAAGGGACAATAAGAGCATCCAATCATAACAGGGATAAAGCTTGGCTTGTATATCTTGGTTCATTTAGTTCAGTGTTTAAAATGTGACCTAAAAATAATAAAACAAAATGAGACCTAGCCTCTCCCATTAGTGTCTATTTACGTGACCTTCAGCTGCAGGATTACATCACAGGCCCAAAACAGTACACTGAAACAGAGACTGTAAATTGCCAACCCAGTACATATCATTTCAGAGCACAAATTAGCATCTCAGTTAGTTTACTTACAAATAATAATTCAGAGAAGATACCCCCAAATGGGGGACAGATCTCCATGATTTCAGGCATGATTGTAGCATCTTTATAGGTTTTGAGATCTTCCTTAGGGAGGTCACATAACACCTTCCATGCATACTCTTAAGGGTTAGACATATATTAAGTTATTTAATATAACAGCTCCATGAGGCAAGTACAATAATTATGTTTTGCAGATCTAGAAATCGAGATACAAAATGATAGTTCAAGATTACTATTCACTGACCCTCTGGAATTATTACAGTTTGATAAAATGATTTTAATATGATTAGAATTTACTATAATGCACTTAAAATTACTGTTTAAAAGTTTTTTTTATTGTTGCTCAAGTACAGTTGTGCCCATTGTCCCCCTCCACTCCCCCATCCCACCACCCTTGACCCCACCCCCTGACTTTGTCCATGAGTTCCCCACATATCTTTCCTTGACCACCATTCCCTTGTTTCCCCCTCTCTTACCCTCTACCCTCTCTGTTCACTGTCAGTTTGTTCTTCACTTCAATGACTCTGGTTACATTTAACTTGCTTGTTTGTTCTGTTGATTAGTTTCCACTCATAGGTGAGGTCATGTGGTATCTGTCTTTTACCACCTGGCTTATTTCACATAGCATAATGCTCTCCAGTTCCATCTGTGCTGTAGCAAATGGAAGGAGCTCCTTCTTTCTTAGCGCTGTGTAGTATTCCATTGTGTAAATGTACCCTAGTTTTTTGATCTACTCATTTACTGATAGGCACCTAGGTTGCTTCCAACATTTGGCTATTGTAAATTGTACTGCTATGAACATTGGGGTGCGTAGGTTCTTTTGAATTGATTGGTGTTTCAGGATTCTTAGGGTATAATCCCAGCAGTGGAATTGCTGGGTCAAAAGACATTTTTAGTTCTTTGAGGAAATTCCAAAATGTTTTCCACAGTGGCTGCACCAGTCTGCACTCCCACCAACACTGTACTAGGTTTTCCTTTTCTCCACATCCTCGCCAGCACTTGTTGTTTGTTGATTTGTTTATGATGGCCATTCTGGCTGGTGTGAAGTGGTATCTCATTGTGGTTTTTAAATATGCATCTCTCTGATAGCTAGTGATGCTGAGCATCCTTTCATGTGTCTCTGGGCCCTGTGTGTGTCCTCCTTGGAGAAGTGTCTGTTCAGGCCCTTTGCCCGTTCTTTAATTGGGTTGTTTGTCTTCCTGGAGTGGAGTCGTGTGAGTTCTTTATATATTTTGGAGATCAAATCCATGTCTGAGGTATCACTGGCAAATATATTTTCCCATCTGGTTGGTTCCCTTTTCATTTTGCTGATGTTTTCTTTAGCCGTGCAGAAGCTTCTTATTTTGATGAAGTCCCATTTCTTTATTCCCTTCATGTCCCTTGATCTAAGGATCATATTGGTGAAAATACTGCTGTGTGGAATATCGGAGATTTTTCTATCTATGTTCTCCTCTAGGACTTTTATAGTTTCATGACTTATATTTAAGTCTTTTTATCCATCTTGAGTTTATTTTTGAGTGTGGTGTAAGTTGGTAGTCAAATTTCATTTTTTTTTTTGCATGTAACTGTCCAGATCTCCCAATACCATTTGTTGAAGAGGTTATTTTTACTCCATTTTATGCTTCTAGCCCCTTTGTCGAATATTAATTGAGCATAGAGACATGGGTTTATTTCTGGGCTCTCTATTCTGTTCCATTGAACTGTGTGTGTGTTCTTATGCCAGTACCAGACTGTTTTAATTACCGTAGCCTTGAAGTATAGTTTGATATCAGGTATTGAGATCCCTCTGACTTTGTTCTTCTTTCTCAAAATTGCTGCAGCTATTTGGGATCATTCATCATTCCACAAAAATTTTTGAATCATTTGTTCTATATATGTGAAATGTGTCATTGGTATTTTAATAGGGATTGCATTGAATCTATAAATTGCTTTGGGTAGTATGGACATTTTGATGATGTTAATTCTTCCAATCCATGAACACGGTATATGCTTCTATTTATTTGTGTCTTCCCTAATTTCTTCCTTCAGTGTTCTGTAGTTTTGAGTACAGGTCTTTTACCTCCTTGGTAAGGTTTATTTCTAGGTACTTTATTTTTTTTGTTGTTGCTATAGTGAGTGGGTTTTTTCCCCCTGATTTCTGATTTTGATATTTCATTGTTGGTGGACAAAAACACCTTCAATTTCTGAATATTGATTTTGTATCCCACTGTTTTGCCAAATTCACTTATTAGGTTGAGTAGTGTTTTGATGGACTCTATGGGATTTCCTATGTACACAATCATATCATCTGCAAACAATGACAGTTTTACTTCCTCCTTTCCTATTTGGATGCCTTTTATTTCTTTTTCTTGTCTGATGCCTGTGGCTAGGACCTCCAATACTATGGTGAATAGAAGTAGTGAAAGCAGACAAACCTTGTCTTGTTCCTGATCTTAGTGGGAAAGATTTTAGTTTTTGCCCATTGAGTATGATCTTAGCTATAGGTTTCTCATATATGGTCTTTATTATGTTGAGGTATGCCCCCTTTATTCCCTCTTTGCTGAGTGTTTTTATCATAAATGGATGCTGTACTTTGTCAAATACTTTTTCTGCATCTATTGATAGAATTTTTGTGTTTCTTTTTGTTTATGTGATGGATTACATTTACTGATTTGCAAATATTGTACCATCCTTGCATCCCTGGGATGAATCCCACTTTAGCATGGTGTATGATCTTTTTACTGTATTGCTGGATGCAGTTTGCCAATATTTTCTTGAGGATTTTAGCATCTATGTTCATCAGCGATATTGGCCTGTAGTTTCTTTCCTTGTGGTGTCTTTATCTGGTTTAAGGATTAGGATGATGCTTGCTTCATAAAAAGAGTTTGAGAGTCTTCCTTCTTGGATTTTTTGGAATAGTCTGGGAAGGATAGGAGTTAGCTCTTCCTTAAATGTTTTGTAGAATTCTCCTGGGAAACCATTCGGTCCAGGGCTTTTGTGTGCCTGGAGTTTTTTGATTACTGCTTCAATCTCACCAGCTGTTATCAGTCTGTTCAGGCTTTCTGCTTCTTCTTCATTCAGTTATATTTTTCCAGGAATTTGTCCATTTCACCCAGGTATTCAAATTTCTTGGCATATAGTTCTTTGTGGTAATTTCTTACAGTCCTTTGTATTTCTGTGGTGTCAGTTGTGATCTCTCCTCTTTCATTTCTGATTTCATTTATTTGCAACCTCTCCATTTTTTTCTTGATGAGTCTCCTTAAAGGCTCATCGCTTTTGTTTATCTTTTCAAAGAACCAGTTCCTGGATTTATTGATCCTTTGAATTTTTCTCTTAGTCTCTTGTCATTTAATTCTGCTCTGATCTTCATTATTTCCTTCCTTCTACTCGCCCTGGGCTTTGTTTGTTGTTGTTCCTCCAGTTCTTGTAGATGCTGTGTTAGGTTGTTCATTTGAAATGTTTCTATCTTTTTCAGGTAGGCCTGTATTGCTCTGATCTTCCCTCTCAGAGCTGCCTTTGCTGTGTCTCTTAGGATTTGGACTGTTGTGTGTTCATTTTCATTTGTTTCCAGAAACTTTTTGATTTCTTCTTTGACCTCATTATTGACCCATTCATTGTTTAATAGCATGTTATTCAGTCTCCATGAGTTTGAATGTTTTTGAGTTTTTTCCTTGAGGTTGGTTTCTAGTTTTAAGCCCTTGTGGTCTGAGAAAATGCTTGATATGATTTCAACTTTCTTGAATTTGTTGAGGCTTGTTTTGCGTCCTATCATGTGGTCTATCTTTGAAAATGTTCCACATGCATTTGAAAAGAATATGTATTTTGCTTCAGTGGGATGAAAGGTTCTATTAATGTCTGTTAAGTCCATTTGATCTATGACATTGTTCAATGCCTTAATATCCTTGTTGATATTTTGCTTAGAAGACCTATCCATTTTTGACAGTGGGGTGTTAAAATCCACTAGTATAAGTGTGTTGCTGTCTATATCTTTCTTGAAGTCCTCCAATATTCTCCTTATATATTTGAGTGTTTCTATGTTGGGTGCATATAGATATACAATGTTTATGTCTTCCTGATGGATTCTCCCCTTGAGTATTATGTAGTGTCCTTCAGTATCTCCTTTTATGGCTTTTGTTTTGAAGTCTGTTTTGTCTGATATAAGTATTGTTACCCCAGTTGTTTTTTTTTCCTGTCCATTTGCTTGGAATATTTTTTTCCAACCCTCCACTCTCAGTCTCTGTAGGTCTTTTTCTTTCTGAGGTGGGTCTCCTGTAGGCAGCATATGTGCAGGTCATGCTTTCTTATCCATTCAGCTACCCTATGTCTTTTGATTGGAATATTTAATCCATTTACATTTAAGGTTATTATTCTTTGTACCCATGTTCCTCTCTGTGTCACTCTTTTTCTTTATCTTCTTAAAGCAGTCCCTTTAGCATCTCTTGCAGTGCTGGTTTGGTAGATTTGTATTCTCTCAGCCTTCTTTTGTCTGGGAAACTCCTTATTTCTCCTTCCATTTTAATTGAGAACCTTGCTGGGTAGAGTAGTGGTTGCAGGCCTTTGCTTTTCATTACTTGAAATATTTCCTGCCATTCCCTTCTGGCTTGTAGTGTTTCTGTGGAGAAATCAGCTGCTAGCCTTGTCTTTGCAGCTTGTATGTTACTTCTTATTTCTCCCTTGCTGCTTTTAAGATTTTCTCATTGTCTTTAAAACTTGGCATTTTTATTATGATGTGTCTTGGAGTAGGCTTCTTTGGGTTTATCTTGATTGGGACTCTGTGCTTCCTGAACTTGCATGGTATTTTACCTCTCCAGGTTTGGGAAGTTTTCGGTCATTATTTTTTGAAACAGGGTTTCTATCCCTTGCTCCTTTTCTTCTCCTTCTGGTATTCCTACAATTCGAATGTTGTTGAGTTTCATGTTGTCTTACATTTCCCTTAAGGCATCTTCATATTTTTTGAATCTTTTTTCATGCAACTGCTCTACTTGGGTATTTCTTTCTACCTTATCTTCCAGCTCACTAATTTGATTCTCTCCTTCATCCAGCATGCTTGTAATTCCTTCTAGTATATTTTTTATTTCAGAAATTGTATTCTTCATTTCTTCCTGGTTCTTGTTTAAGGTTTCTATTTCCCTTTTTATACTGTTGTAGTTCTCATTCAGTTCCTTGTAGCTGTCTGTGAGTTCCTTGAGTATCCTTATCATCATTCATTTGAATTCTCTATCTCATAGTTTGCTTGCCTCCATTTCATTTAGCTCTTTTAGTGGGGAGCCTTCTATTCCTTCCAATTGCTGGTTCTTTCTTTGTCTCCCCATTCTCAGGGACTCTTTTTGATTGGTTCTGTTATTCCTGATGCCCTCCTTGGCCAGTTATCTTTGTAGTGTGAACTTCTGTGGTAAAAGTTCTGTGGGACTCAGTGGTGTGGTCTCTTTGATCTCCTTTCTTCTTTTTGTGTGGTGTGTCTTCTTGCACTTGGGCCTTTCCTGTTGGTGGTTCAATTTTTCATGGGTTTTGTGAGTTCTCTCTTCTATCCATTTTTATTGTCCTCTGCAATCTTTGGTTTCCAAACTTCAAATAAGCTGGAATTTTGTTGGCTGATCACTAAGTTCTTCACAAGATCAGCGAGGTGTCCCAGTTTGGTGCATAAGCAAGAGGGTTTAGTTCCCACCTACTTTGCTGCCATCTTCCAACCTCCTAAGTCAAGGTCTTGAGTGGGAATATCTATCATTCATTGTTCAGGAAACCAGGGAGCAGGACTTGCCCTTTTATATCTTTAAGATGGTTGCTTCTTCCACAACATCACATTTAAATAGTAGCAGATTTTGACATTGGTTCTCCCTCATGGCCACTGGTCCCTTTTTCACTGCTGGAGCTATTTTGGCAAACTTATTTCCTTATTGGGAGTGTGCCAGTGAGCTTGGGCTCTGGCAAAGGTGGGAACAGAGTGGGCTAGAGATGACTGAGGAGAGACTAGGGATGGAGGCTTTGAGGATAGAACTGAGAAAGTCAAAATTACTCTCTACTTATTTACCAAACACATGTTAAGACTCTGCTACATGTAGATATGGTTCTGGAGCCAGTACACAGCCATTAACAAAAAACCACACAGCTAAGTCCATATCCTCACAATCTTACTACCAAAGACCAGGAGATAATAAAGAAAATAATTTTTCTTTAGTCTTGAAGAGGTAAATGGAATAAAGTAATAAAACAAAGAGTGATGGGTGGTGAGTGAGATACTGTACTTCAGGTCAGGTGATCGAGAAAGCCATCTTTGATGAAGCAGCATTTTTGGTTGATAGTTCAGTGATGAAAAACAGCCAGATATATGAGAATACAGAGGTAGGATGTATAGCAAATGAAAATTTTCTTATATGTACATGAACTTTGCATGATCAAAGGACAAAACGAAGCTATAGAGACTGGAAAGGACAACAAAAGGGATGAGGATGAAAAAGTAGATGGGGTCCAAGCTCTGGAGGGCCTCACAGGCCAAGGTCAGAGTTTTTAACTTAGTAAAAAGTAGAGAAGTACTGGAGAATGTTAAATGTTTGTATGACATTTACATGATTTGATTTACATTTTAATAGATGTCTCTAGGAGAAATAGACAAAAATTAAAGCCAAAAGGATAGTTGAGAGGGAATTGTAATAGTTCAGATAAAGGATATTGGGCTTGAGATTTGCTAGTGATAGAGGCATTCAAACTGGTTAGTTATTGTTGGTTATCCTTCTTGCTCACAAGGCTGGGTCCAGCCTCCTGTATCTATTAGATGGTATTTGGAATTCGGATTTAAACTTGAAAATCCATTATCCATTAATGATTTAAGAGAAAATCATTATGCCTGAGATTAAAACATTGAAATTGTTATATGTCAACTAGCTTTTTCTCACCACCAACATCAACTGGAAATATGCCATACATAGTCACATCTATTTAGCAACATAGTATGAATTTATGACCACATCTTTGTTCTGGCAAATCTACCGTTAAGTCAGTTTACCAATATGAAAGGTATAATCCCAGATTCCCCTGCATTCTTACTGCCCCAATGGCAGAGCTCCTGGCATGTCATATCCATCTATTTGATGGCCCTCCATCTGTAAGAATATAAGTAGAGTACCTAAACTCTATGAGGAAATAATTCTGTTATATTTCTTATTTGTTTCACTTTTCATGGAATAGAGTATTCCAGATACTAGAAGCAGTTTTCACCAAGATAAAGATATAGGAGAGAGCATCCAAAATAAAGCAGGTAGAATGATATGGTAGCTGGAATCTGACACTTGAGGAGCCACTGAAGGAAACATGACACTTTAGCCAAGAGAATAGTAGGCATTAATAAGAATTAAATAATCTTTAAATATTGATGGGCTCTCAGGAACTCTGTCTGTGCTTAAGAGTAGGTTAGAGTACCTTGAACACATCTTTCATTTCAACATGAGGAATTGTTTTATTGGCCAAAGATTGAATATACTTCCCTATGAACATTTATTTTTCACATGTCCAGAAAAATCTTCTCCCCAGTTTTTAGTAATGAAATCTTGTTTGAGAGGAAAAAGAAACCCATTCTAAGAACATGTGGTTCAAGGGTAATTCATCTCGAGCTCATGGTTCGCTTCAGAGACAAACAGAGTAGTTGTGGATATCTGACCAATAAGGTAATCTGGACTTTCATTTGGCAGTGATTCATGCACTCAGTGATGGGCACGGTGCCCCCATCGCACAAAAAATTACTCAGTGACAGGACAGTCATTTGAACTGAGCTCTCTTTCCTCTAGGGTTGCTGGGCTAGGAAGGAGGGAACTTCAAACTTTCAAAGGCCATAGTGTAGAGAGAGAGACTTTTGAGAATAAATCAAACACTAAAAAAGAAGAGTGATTCAGGGTGTGGAGGAAAATATGTTTTATGGGTCATTAAATTTCTTTTACTTAAGTCATTTTGAATAGAATTTTCATTTGTAGGAAAGTGAAGGAGACCTGAGTAATACAAGACAGGTTTATGTGCAGGAGGCAAGAAATATATATAATTTGCTTCTTTCTAAAAGATTGTAGTATATTTAGAAAATACATGACTAGCTTTCATAAAATAATAAATGATATGAAAGTGTAGTATGTAAATAATTATTGAATTGATGGCTTAAAATTGGTTTTGTGGTTAGTCATACATACAATAGTCTATTAGAAACAGGGTCCTAAGTACTCTTACAAGTAAAACTTTTGACAAGTTACATAATTTTCTATTCAGTTTTTTCATTAATAAAATGGGAAATATGATAGCACCTATCTTGTACAATAGTTCAAAGGTTAAATGAATAATAGTTATAAAGCATGTGGCACAAAGCTAACACATAGAGTGCTCAGTGAATATAAACTCTCATTATCATTGTTGTTGCTGCTGCTGTTGTCACTATTATCATCATCATTGTAGTAAGCAGCTTGTGACATGGCTCCCACTGATTCCCACATGTCCATTTTCATGCCTTTGTATAATTCATTTCTGTTGAGTGTTGGGTGTACCTAATGGCTCACTTCTAATATGGAGAATACAGGAAAAGTAATGGAATATGACAGGATGCAGAAGTCCGTGACTCTAATCTTGCTTGCACTCTCTCTTTCTGTTACTTTATCTTGCCCCTTTGGTTGTTCAGAGGAAAACAGTCACCAGGCTTTAGAATGCCCTGTGGGGAGGTCCAGGTGGCGAGGAACTGATGGAACCCTTGACCAATAGCCCATGAGGAAGTAAATTCTGCCAATAAGTACGTGAGTAAGCTCAGAAGAAGATCCTCCCCAATCAAGGCTTCAGATGAGGATGCAGCCTTGGCTGGCACTTTGATTTCAAAGTTCTTGCATTCCTGGTCCCCAAGAACTGCGATGTAATGAATGTTTGTTGTTTTAAGTCATTAGGTTTTCTGGTAACTTGTTAGCCAGTGATATGTAGCTAATACAGTCACCATTACTACCATGGAGAAGAGTTACTCATGAGGGACACCATGTTCCAGGAATGGCTTCTAATGAGCTGGGACTTTGAAAGACAGGTAAGACGGGGATAGGGCTACAGGTAAGTGGAGGGTAGGAGGTCATTTAAGGTGACCAAACAACATAGGCTAAAGCTTCAAGACCAGAATACTGAGCACTTGAGAAGCATTGAGATAAGCCCAAATAAGATTGAGATAGAAGGTTTGGGGTAATTTAGATTAGACAGATGAAGAAAAATATTAATGTCACTAAAGTTTAGGTTTTCCACCATACTTATTAGGTATTTAATAGTAGGATAAAATTCTGCCTTAATGCCATCTTTCAAAAGTTTCTAAAACCATGCCTGTCAGAAAAATTTTGAAGGAAAAACATTTGAATCAGAAACAAATGAAAATAGGATGACTTGCTAGACACCAGGGATCTCTAGAGGATTTTAAACTCAGAAGTGGCATGGTGGAAACAACATTTATGGAAAGTTATTTGAGTGGACATCTGTCCCATGAAATCTGGAGAAAAGAAACTGCTGTCATGAAGGTCAGCTCTAATTCACATGTGAGGATATGTGTGCACAGGCTAAGGGAGGACAGCAGAGACAGAGACAAAGAACAGGTCTCCCAGATAGCCTCTGGTAACCACACCACCGTGCCCAGAGTGCCAGATCTTTAGGAATGTCAATACAAATGATTGATTGATTGATCTGCGTCTCATTCTACTTCACTAGGAAGTAAACTAGGAATCCTCTATCCACTATCTCTTCAATTACCATCTATCTGTTCACCTGTGCAACTCTTGTACATTGGTAGCTATTAGAGCTATACAGGCTCACACATTAAGAGGAGGTTTTGCAGAGAGAATAAAAATCATAAAAATGGATTCCAGATACTCATACTTCCCATTTTGCAACCCACTGAATCCTATTTGATTCTTGAAATATATAAAATTAGGCCTATAAATCTAGTTGAAGGTGAAATAAATAAAAACTACTGCATTTAAGACTCATTCCACTATTTTTTGTTGTTGAATATCACAGTGCTAGGTTCTGAGCAATCAAAAAAGAAATAAAAAACATGATCTCTGCCCTAATGAACCTTAAAAGGTAACTGGGTTTAAAAGGCAAAAATGCATGTGTAGCCATATAAAAGAGTAAATGAAGGGCCATTATATGACAGAGATGCTCTTAATGAGTAGCACAAAATAATTAATGATTTAGCTGTGTCAATATTTAATGGACTGTTGATTTATATGTAGAAATCCTATCTATTAACACATTAAAATGGAATTTAAATATTTGAGAAACTTTTTCTAAGGAAGCCATTCTCCTTCCTCATCTGTTTCTTGTTTAGAAATTTTATTGTTTTCCATCTGTCTTTTCACTTTGTTTTGTTACTAGAAACTATCTTGACAGTCTATTAAAAAATGAATGAATTATTATTTAAATATAATAAAAGCCACATGGAAAAATAATTGATAACAATGTGACAATGAAAGAGAAATTACTTACTCTACAAGAACATAAACTGTCTATATTATATTCTTAAGCAAACCTGAATCAAATAACAATTGGAATTTATGCCCATGTGATAGGTCATTTAGGTGAGAGAACAATCCAGCCATTTCAGTGTGTATTTAATTTTTTTCAAATAAATTTTGCATTTAAATATAACATGCTTATAGAAAAGTACATAAATCATAGGTATAGAGCTCAATGAATTGTTATAAATTAAACCCAACCATGTAGTCAAAACCCAGATCAAAAAACAGAATATTGGCAGCACCCCATAAAGGCCTCTAATAGCCTGCAAGTCACTTCTGCCTGTTAAAGGATAAATGTTGTATTCATTTCTGAAATCATAAACAACATATGCCTACTTTACAAACTAATTAAATGAAGATTTAAGTGTTTTTAATTTTTATCCCTGTTGTGTGAAGTTGCAATCTTTCATTCTCATTTATCTAATGGTATTACAATGAATTAATATATGAATATACCAATATGTATTTATTCGCTCTCCTCTAGTTGGACATCTGGGTTGAGTTTTAGTTTCAAGCTGTTATGAACAATGCTGCCATAAACCAATTTTTTCATTAAATTGTATAAACATATTTAATTGAACCAGGTAGTATGCCCTGCGCAAAATTCTTTAGACGAATAATTTCATGTCATTTTCAATAAAACAGAATGTAATGGTTACTATCAATATCCTCATTCTTGAACTGTAGGAATCGGGGTTTGTGAAAGTTCGGTAACTTTCCCAAGATGACAGAGCCAGTAAGTAGGGTAGGCAGGACTCATAATTCAACAAATAATATCTCTAGTTTGGGCCACAATTTCTTGTAGAAGCAATAGAAATAGTAATAAACAAAAGAGATCATAATCCCTGTCAACCATTCAGTTGGTCTTGGGAGGAACAGATAATAAAATATGTCGTTTGCTGGCTGATGAGGTGATAAGTGTAAAGAGAGACAAAGTAGGAAGGGGAATATGGGGTGGGAGGGGTGCTGGTTGTAACGTAAGGTATGGTAACTAGTGCAGATTTTGATGAGCAGAGTGCTGTCTAAATCATAAGGTGGGAGAACCTGTCTTATTGCAGGGCCCGTGTTGTTTATTACCATACTAAACCAAGAAATATACATTTATAATCTCTTGGTAGAGATTTTCTGAAAAGACTGTGCATTATTTGTTTTTTGTTGGTTTGTTTTAATAAATAACCTACTGACCACACATTAATGTATAGGTCATAAAGCAGAATGAAACAAACAAACAAAAAATGTCTATTACAAAAATACTTTTTTGTTAATGGACACAAATGTTTTACGAATATTTGAAGACTTCCCAGAGTATTGGGCAAAATTAATGAAAAATATGCCTATAGGTGGCAGACTCTGAAGATAGTTTAAAAACATTTAGTACAAAAAATAGTGTTCAAGATATTAACTTAAAAGAAAAAAATATTAGCACTAGTTCTTTACAAGGAACATTAAACACCCAGTGGTCATGATGGGAGAGAGGACAGGGAGACTGTTCCCATGAATTCTTAAAGCATTCATGGTGCTCTTAATTTAATCTTCACAAAACCTATGGGGAAGGTGCTGAGGCACAAAGCGGGGGAAGTGGAGCTGGAAGAGGGACCCAGGCAACGTGGCACCAGGCTCAAAGCTTAGTTCTGCCTTAAGAAGGGGAGAGTGGTGGGGAAAAAATGGGGCCACTACAACTGAACAACAATAAAAAAATGACCAAATAAAATGATGTCTTGAAAACCTCTCTTTTTTTTGAGTCTATAACATTATCCTCCTTTGGGATTCCTTTTATATTATTGGCCTTTTCTCTACCCGATTTCTAAATGTTGGAGTACCTTAAGTCTTGCAAGTGGACCTCCTTCTATTCTCACTTGAAACTCCCTGCAACCCCATAATTTTTAATAGTATCCGTATTCTAATGACTCCCAAATGTAATCCTCTCTTCTGATCTCCAGACATCTAAATCTGAATGCTTCACATTTCCTCTCCCTCTCAGATTTACTCTTTTCTACAATGAACATTTACCCGTTTCTCTACTTTTGCTCCTTGCCTGTCTACCCTCACCTCGGTACGTGATGAAACTCCCCCAATTGTTCAAGCCCAAGCTCCTGGAGTCATTCTTAAGACATCTACTCCTTTAACTATCACTTCCAATCACCGATTAGCAAATCTTGCTTACCCTAACATAGAAGTATATTTCATAACCTTCTACGTCACTCAAATCCATTGTCCCTCCTACTGTAAATGCTCACCCATCCGATACTGGGCCTCCTGTCTGGTTCTCCTAACTGCTCTCCTTACTTGTGAGGGATGTAACTCTTTCTAATACCTTTTCATTTTTACATCCTGAATGATCTTTTTCAAGTGCAAATTGGATGACTGCATTCCCTTGCTTGAAACCAGCCGTTGTAATTTATTGCACTTTGAACAAAGCATCTGGAACAAAACTCTTTATCATGGCTCCAGACTTGTGCCTGATTAGGTTGCTGAACCTGTACAACCCCTCTCACTCCTCTTGTGAGCATACAAAGCAACACTCACGTTGGCCTCCTTGCTGTTCCATGCATCTCATTTGTCTCCTTTCAATCTAAATGTACAGCGTAGCCTGTTTCCTCAACCTGGGATTTCTTCCCCAGAACGGACTCCCTTACTTCAGTATTACCTGCCTAGTTTCATCTAATTCTTCAGGAGTCAGTTTAAATGTTCTTTCCCCACCACCCAGCTGTGCATGAGTACCTGTAGTACTTTCTCTTACCAATTTCTGTTTCCTTAGTATCATTTATGAAAATTCACTCAAAGTCAGGAACAACAGATTGAGAGTCCATTCCTGTGCCTCAGGAACTTAACATTTAACTGAGAAGAGACACATGTATGTCACTACAACGTAATATAAACTATGCTGTAATAGAGGTATCTAAGTGGTCCCAGGACAAGACAGGGAGAGGATGTATTAATTTAGCTGTCAGCAGGATGGTAAGGAAAACCGCCACAGTGTCATGGGCAGTTCAGTTGCAGAGTGACTCTGAATTCACGTGAGAGATATGTTTGATCTTGGAAAGAATCATCATTTGAAAACGGCAAATTTCTGCTTTTCTCTTAAGCAATATTATTGTTTACCTTTATCATAAGATAAAGGATATATTGATTTTCCAGTGGATGTTTAGGTAGAGAAGAAATGTATAAGATGCTTTGACCAAAGACCGTGAAGTCTTAAGGAATCCTAGGACAATGGAGTTGAAAGACAGACTAGACATTATGCCTCTGCTTTCAGCCTTACCAGTTTCCATTTGTGTCCAAATATCCAAGAATAACTCTCCATTAGCTGCTTAACTGTTATTATATCCACTTAAAGCAAGTGATTTGTTTAGTAACTAGCTGTTCAGGATTCTCTGCTCTGAAGAAAAATCAAGAACTGTTGAAGGATACAATCTGTTATAAAATCACTAAGTTAAATTACTAAATTAAGCAGAGATAAGTAAAATAGTTGCATGTAATTTTACATTTATGTTCTCCTCCTCATCCTCCCATTGTTATTGCAGAACTTAGTTGTCCCTAAATAAAGTGTCAGCAGTAGTTTCTATTTTACTGTGAAACTTTGTTGACTGTGTAAGCTTGATTTGAAGAAACAAAAGTGCTTAATTGTGGTTAAAATCTTGGAGATCTTCAATAATTGCCATAACACCAGCTTTGGAGTCTGAATTACTGGGTCCTCAAAGCTTTCCTATAGTAATATCCTCCTGGGATTTACAAAATATTTCCAAGTTGATGCCCCAGTTTATATTACAGTTCATAAACTGGTGAGCAGTGTTAGTCAGTTATCAATAATTGTGTCAAAAAATTATGGCGGCCAGTAAAGACTGAACTTGAGCTACCAGAAACTTGAGTGCACCTAACTTCTAAACAAATACAATAATTTGGGACAGCTAGCTCTATACATTTAATTTGGATACAAATTTTTTACATCCATGACTGAAATTATTAAAGTGATGATTACAGTCAATTCAATATAATATGGTTATATTCCATAACACAGAGAATTCATCCGATGTTAGTGGAAATGTGGGAGTAGGACTATCAAAAAGCTCACCCACCCCTTCCTAAAAGCAACAATAAGAACAAAAATTAGCAAAAATTGCCAGAATCAATTTCTTCAGGACTCTGGGAATTAACCAAAGGCTTGCACCAACCAGGGGAGCATTTAGCTAAGCAAAGCTGCCAGGTCTCCCTAACAATGGCAGGCTCTGCGGCAGTTCAACTCACTTTCACCTCCTGCATTATCAACAATTCAGGTGGTAGCCCTGAAAAAATAACAGCCCATATTCCTGGTACTCGATAGGGAAGGGACCTCATTTCCAAACAACTGTCATTATTTGACCTCTCTTGTGGTTTTCCTGGGAAACCTCACTGAAAAACCTTGATTTCATTCTGATTTCCTTAACGCAGCCAGATCTAAATGCCTTGGGGGCAGGGGAGGCACTCCTCTCAGGCTTAAACAGAGCAGCTGTCTGAGCGAAGGCTAGAGGTGGGGGCAAACAATGGATTGTTAGAAAGCTTAAAATGAAAATATGCAGAATGATACAGACATTTGAAAAGCTCCACCATATTTCTGGAAACTCGCAAGGCAAAGCACACACATGGGCTGAACACCTCTGTGTGAGTGCTCTTGCCAAAGACCACGAGGTTGACTGCCCTGGAGGATCGAATGAAAGGACTCTGGATAGTGACACAAAGCCATGTAAAGGAATACAAAGTATTAGTTAATGCAGCTATACAGGAAAATGTCAAAAGCGGTATAAGCATATTTTTGTTTGTATCACTTTTTATTCCTCTATGTGATTTAAGTGACTCTGAGGCAATAACACTATAATTATAAATCTAAGTTCATGGGCACAAAAATATAAAAATGTAATAAATGAAAATTTGTAGCATAAACAAAGGGGATAGAGCTCTACAGTACCAGAGTTTTTGTATGCTATTGAAAGTAGGTTGACCTGTATCTAGATGTTAATGGTAACCCTTAGAGCAACCACTAATAACTCAAAAAGATATAGTAAAAAAACTATAAGAGAATTAAAAGTGATCTATTTAACACTAAATAAGGCAGTAATAGAGGAAATGAAAAACAACAGTACCCTAAATATAAAGAACAAATAATAAAATGTCAGATGCAAATTACACCTTTTCAGTAATTATATTAAATGTAAATGAATAAACTCTTGAATTAAAAGGCAGAGGTTGGTAGACTGGGATACAAAAACAGGATCCAATTATATGCTGCATACAAGAGACACACATTAGATACAAATACACAAAGAGCTGGAAAGTAAAAGAATTTGAAAAGATATATCTAAAAACATGTACATGGTAACAAAAAGAGAGGTGGAGAGGATAAAATGGTATCATACAAAATAGATTTTAAGGCATGAATTGTTACCAGGGACAAAGAAATGCATTTTATAATGATGAAACACCAATCCACCAAGGAGACATAGTTACTTTCAACATATATTCACATAACAATGAAGCCTAAAAATACATGAAGCAAAAACTGACTGAATTAAAGGGAAAAATAGGCAATTCAACAATAATAGTTGACTTTAACACTCTAACTTCAGTAATGGCTAGTACAACTAGTTTGAAGATCAATTTAAAAAAACAGAAAACTTGAATAACACTATATAAAAATTATGCTTAGCAGGTACCTATAGAACATGCAGTAATAGCCGAATTTTCACATATTGTTTTCATGCTCACCAGGAACATTCTCCAGGATAGACCTTATGTTAGGCCATCAAATATTAATGAGTTAGATACATTAGAAAGAATTGATGTCATATAGAGCATGTTCTCCAACCATAATAAAATGAAATTAGAAATCACAAACAGAAGGAACAGAATAACACCCCGCTAAATAATTAATGAATCCAAGAAGAAATTAGAGAAGAACTTAGAAAATGCTTTGAGATAAATGAAAATAAAAATAAAACAAACTTATGGGATGCAGCGAATGCTGCTCAGAGGAAAATTTATGTCTCTAAAGGTAAACATTAAAAAGAGAGAAAAATCTCAAATCAATAACTTAAACTTTCACCTTAGGAAACTAGAAAAAGAAGAATAAGATAAACCAAAAGCAAGCAGAAAGAAGACAACATAGATTACAATGTAAATAAAGATATTGGGAATAAAAAACAATTGAGGGAATCAATGAAACCAAAAGTTGTTTCCGTGAGATCAAAAAAATTGACAGATCTTTACCAAAACTGACCAAGAAAAAAAAGAGTGAAGACCCCAATTACTAAAACCGAAAGTGTTATAGAAGGCATTACTATTGACATTATACAAACAAAAAGAATTTAAAGGAATACTACAAATAATAAAACACTAATGAACTAGAAACCTAACTGGATTGGACACATTCTTAGGAGATTCAAGCAATCAAAACTGATTTATAAAAAAGTAGAAAACTTGAACAAACTTATAACAAGAAATTGAGTTGACTGTAGTAATAGTGGTGGAGATTTGAAGAAAGATGATAATAATAACAATTTTTCTCAAAAAAAACAAACCCAAAACTCCATCCAAGAAAATATTGGCTTTGATTTTACCAGTAAATTATATCAAATGTTAAAAAAAGTAATGTGAGTTCTTTACAAACTCTTCTCACCCCAAAAAGGAATAGAACTTTCTGAACTTTTTCTATGAGGCCCGTATTACCCTAATACCAAAACCTAATATAAGAAACACATCACAAGAAAAGGAAATTGCAGATCAATAACTCCTTTGAATTTTAAGTGCAAAGACTGCAACAAAATTCTAGCAAACTAAATCCAGCAAGGTAGAAAAAGGATTATACACCATAATCCAATGCTATTTACTCCAGGTATTCATGGAAAATCAGTATGTATAATACATCATTTTAATAAGATAAAAGGAAAATCCACACAATCATTTCAATAGTTACATAAAAATATTTCACAGAGATCCAATACCCTTTCATGGTAACAACACTCCATAACTAGGAAGAGAAGGAAACATTCTCATCCTGACAAAGAGCATCTATGAAAAATTCGCAGTTAACAAACATCTTACCTAATAATTAATTATTAAAAGCTCTTTCCCAAAGTCATGAAACAAGACAAGATGTCCACTTTCCCCGCTTCTATTCAACGCTATGCTGGAGGTTTGGTCAGGGCTATAGACTTCTTAAGTAAAAAGAGAAATAAAAGACATCCACACTGGATAGGAAGAAGTAAAACCACAGTTATTTAAAGATGGCGTGATATTATGAATAGAAGATCCTAAAAAAATCCACACTAAAAGTTATTGGAATTAGTAGATGGGTTCGCCAAATTACAAGATACAAGATCAACAAGCAAAAATCAGTTGTATTTCTATTTTAGTGAAAAATCTAAAAAGTAAATTGATTCCATTTGCAACAGTGCCAGTAAAAGTGAAATATTTAGGAATAAATTTAATGAAGAGGTATAGGACTTGCACATCAAAAACTACAGAACATTATTCAAAATAACCAAAGAACATCACAATAAAATGAAATAACAGAAAAGACACTGGTTTTCATGGATCTCAAACTGATCTATATGTACAGAAACAAATCCCTATTTAAATTCTAACTGCCTTTTCAAAAGAAACAAATAGGCTTATCCTCAAATAAGAACAGTATGATTTTACTTGTATGTGCGATATAAAACTAAAATTCATATACACAGGCAAGAGTATGGTGGTTACCAGAGGGAAGGAGTGAGTAGGTGATAAAGGAGGTCAAATATTTGATCATGGGAGATGATGTGACCTTGGGTGGTGGGCACACAATGCAACACACAGATGATATATCATAGAATTGCACACTTGAAACCTACATGATCTTATTAACCAATGCCACTGCAATCAATTTAATTAAAAAATTTAATGGAATAGCAAAGGATAGTCAAAATGATCTTAAAAGATAAACAAATAGCAAAATAGCCAAAATAATCTTAAAAGACAAATTCAGAGGAATTATACTTCCCGATCCTAAAACCTACTACCAAGCTATAGTAGTCAGAACAGTGTAATTTTAACACAAGGATAGGCTTGTCGATCAATGTCATAGAACTGAAACTTCAGAAATAACCCCCTATACCTATAGTCAGTTGGTTTTTGCAAGGGTGCAACATCAGTTTCATGGAGCTCCCATAACAAAGTAGCAAAAACTGGGTGGCTAAACATAGTAGAAAGTTATTATTTCAGTTCTAGGGGCTAGAAATCCACAATCCAAGTATTATCATTGCCACGATTCTTCTGAAATCCACAGGGATGCCCTTTCTTGCCTCTTTCTAGCTTCTGGTGGTTTTTCTGGCAATTTTTGGTGTTTTTCTGGCTCACAGTTTCATAACTTCAAGGTCTGATTTCATCATCACATGGCATTTTCCCCGTGTGACTCAGTCTTCACATGGCTATTTTTGAAAACAAGGACACCTTGTTTTGAATAAGGGCCCACTATAATTAATGATAGCCTCATCTTAACTAATTATATCTGCAACAAACCTATATTAAAGTAAGGTCACATTTGGAGGTACTGGGAGTTGGGATTTCTATATATATATATTTTTTGAAAGAGACACAATTCAGCCTATAACATGTACCAAGACAATTCAATAAAGAGTAGTCTTTTCAACAAATGATGCTAGGAGGACTGAAACGGAGTGCAAAACAGGGTTCCCCCCAAATAGTCCCCATATCTCATGGCTGGGGATAGGGGAAGGGGATGATACAGTGGTTAAGATACTTTTTATAACAACAGCAAGTTGATCGCTAGTTGATAGGTGTGCTGCCACCCCAGGTAAAGGTATACGTGACTTTGGGAGCATTCAGGGTCTTGTGACATAGCTGGGGGAGGTTACAGAGTGCCGGAGGCTACTGTCTTGTGAGGTACTCTTGCCCTGACTAAAGATGGCAGCTGAAAGAAGGTAAAAGATATGGGGGAACTGGCAAAAGTAGCACATTATAGGAGGGGCCAGATATGAGGTCATGTGGGATGCTCCAGGTCAGCACTGAAAATAAGGGCAGGCTGCGAGAGAGGAGGGTAGTAGCCATGCAGTCTGACAGGGTGTAGAGGTGTGGCCCCATCAGCCATGAGGTCAATAGTTAGTGGCAGCCATGAGGAATGCAGCCATGAGGAAGAAGCCATGAAGTAGGGGGATTTGGCCATGAGGTCCGTTGTGAGGAGGTGCCATGCAGTTTTGGATTAAGAGCTGGAGTGAGAAAGCGCAGACTTGGGACACCTGCCTGGAGAACACGGCACATGCTTTTTTTGGACTACTACATGGAGGCCGAGGACAATGTACCCCAGATTCTGAAAGAGAGAGATGCTGTGAGAGGATGGAGATTCTGAAACCCACAAGTGTGCCTTCCAGGGGGGGATAGAGAACTGTTTGCACAGCTGGCTTAAGAACAGATAAGGATATGGGGGAATTTGGTGGGTTTTTGGCTTATAGCTTGGTGGGGAGCAAGGGAAGTACTGGGTCTTGTGGGAGAATAGGGCTCCCAGTAAGAGTGCTCCCTGATGACCCGAGGTTGGAATTCTGTAAATAAAAACCTGTTCCCCTCAACACTAATTGTTGGGTTTCACATCTAGGTGACACATGGACCGGCCCCAGTTTGCTTGGTTACAGGGCAACTAGATATCGAGATACTAAAAAATAAATTTGGATGAATATCTCACTCCATATTCAAAGTTAACTCAAAATTGGTCAAATACTTAAACGTAAGCTCTAAAACTCTGACAAGAAAATATAGGTGTAAATTTCTATGACTTAGATTAGACGACATTTCTTAAATACAGTACCAAAAGCACAAGCAACCAAAGAAAGATAAATGAATTGGACTTCACTAAAAGTGAAATGATTTGTGCATCAGAGAACTTTAGCCCAAAATTATAGAGGTAAATCACAAAGGGGGAAAAATATTTCCAAACCGTATATCTTGTAATGGTCTACTATCCAGAACAGATGAAGAACTCTAAGTACATAGGTGGTGAAAGAACAGGTATGAGAGAATATCTCAAGGAAATGAGAAGGCTGAGAAACTACTCCCTTCTAAAATGAAGAAGCAGGTTTCGGCTACAAGGCTAAATCTCTGGCAAGAGACAGTTGTCTGATAAGAGAGAAAGAAAATACGGTCAGAACAAATGCTGAGAGAAGTGAGGATTTACCTTGTACTGGCATTAGCTAATATCCCAAGAGGAGCAAAAGAACAGAACACGCCACCATGGACACAGACAACAATATGGGGATTGGCCTGGAGTGGGGAGGGGTTGGGTCTGGGTGGAGACAGGGAAACGGGGAAAAAGCAAAAGTGGGAACGGCTAAAAACGCATAAACGATAAACCATAAAAACTAACAAAATATAAAAAGAAAAGGAAAAGAACATGCCAGACTTGACACTTGATTTTAATTTGAATTAAATCTCTTGATTATTTATTAAAATGATGGGTCTGGCCTTTACTGATTCCTTCATGTATATCAAAAAATTTTAGTAAAACTGGGAAAGGAATAACACATGCTTCTGTTTACTTCATGGCAATAAAAGGTAAAGTTTAAACCCCATGTTTTAAAAAATGTATTATAAAAAGAGTAAGCAGAGAGAATTGAATTTATGAATATTTAGAGCTATTACCTAAAACAAGATCTTTTTTCTATGAAAGCTATATTGTATTCATTCATTCAAAAAACATTTACTAAAAGACTATTACCACATGTGAAGCACTGTCCTCGTTTCCTGGGTACACAGCTGGGAACAGTCAAACCCCTGTTGTCCTAGAACTCCCATTCTAGTTTGAGAGAGGCCAAAAGTAAACAAACATTTTAAGTAAACAGGAAACACGAGACCGATGAATGCTATACAGAGAAATCGAATACAATGGCGTGGCAGAGTGACTGGGGCGCTACTTTACATGGAGAGTTGTATTAGTTAGGATAGTGCTAAAGACTGTGACGGACATTCAGAAATGCACAACTTTTAGTGGCATCACGTTCACACAATAAACCAATGGGGTTGCAATACAGAGAAACGTCCCCATGAAGTCATTCAGAGACATAGGCTGATGCTAACTTTGCCCCAGTCAGTACTTGCCTTCCAAGTTTGCTCCGGGTGGCATAAAGGACGAGGACATGGCAGGTGGAGGGTAGACTGGAGGTTTGTGTATTCATGGCCTGGGAGCCACATGTGACACTTTTGCTGAGATTCTATTGGTTCATACTCAAGTCACATGGCTATCCTCAGCTCCCTGCCTTGAAACCATAAGAGAGACTAGAATGAGAGGCGAGGTGACTTAATGGGGACCGGGACTAGAGTATACTTTGTTTTTCCAGTGGAGATGGAGAGAAATAGAAGCATGTTCAGGATGATACTGAAGCTCTTCCAAAGACAGATACAAATCGGAAGAAGGACTAGGCACAATTCATGGATCCTGTACATGAATACTGTACATGAAGATCTTCTCCACACTTCTGAACTGCTCCTTCTCCTTGGCTCATTGAAGTTGTGTGCCTTCACTGCAAAAATGCTTTATTAATTTTGTACCCATCTAACCTCAGTGGCCAGCTTTAATTTTATTTAACAACATCAGGAGAGTGTGGTTTTTTCCCCAGCTGTTGTTACTGGATGATTGGGTAATGTCCCCTTTTGGAAACAAAAAGAACAGGGATTTCAAAGAAGAGCTCCTATAAGATAAATCCTCCCTCCAGTCCAGCAGTAAGGTTGGAGCTAAATCCAGTGGTGAGATGCTCCCGAGGCTGAGGGAGGGCAAGGGGAATGAAACCTGTTTCAAGCACATGTGACAGTCGTGACTCATAATGGGAATCTGGGTCAGAATTTGCAGCTGGGGAAGCACCGAGAAAAGATTACTTTTATTATAAAAGCGTGTACTTAATTACAGCTCAAAGCTGGATGGGGGGGTGGAATTGCACAGCTGGAAGGGAAAAGCAAATTAATTTGTTGACTTTTAAAACCCTCTTACAGTGAAATATGCCCCCTCCTGTTTTAACATCAAGTAATAACTGAAGAATTTTCAGAGTTGCCTCAAAGCAAGAGTGGGCGTGATGCAATGTAACAGCAAATAACTTACATTAGGTATTTGTGCAGGCTGGTGAACTGTGAAAGCTTTGGGCTGATGTTCCTTTTTATAAAGTAAACGAAGCCTGGCCAGCAGTCAGGATCCTTTTCCTTAAGAGGCAGTATCACCTCCGAAGAGAATGATGCTCTTGTAAACACGTCCATGATTTTATGCTAAGCTCAATGTTAATGATGTGCCCCCCCCCACCCCACTCCCGTCCCCAAGAGAGACCTGAGTGACAGAGCTGGTAACTGCATATGCAGGAAATGAAGACATTTAAATAGACATTAATGTTCCAAGGCATAGCATGTTTCTTATAAAATAAAGCTAGGGATGTAGAAATCTGTGCAAATTTCACAATAACTAGGTTGTACCTTTTTTGACCACGAATTGCACAAGGCAATGAAGTGCAAAATAAGGCTTCTCTCTTCAAAGGGCCAGCAATCGCTGCAAACCTAAAATATGTGGCTACTTTGACAAATAATTAGTAATCAAAGTTATCTGCAGGAAAAGGTCAGAGAAAATATGATTTGATAAGCATCTTAGGGAATAGGATATGATAGATAAAGGCCAAGAGTTTAGAATCATAAAACAAGACATTAGTTGAAAGCAAGATATAAAAATGGTAGACATGAGCCTTGTGAATAATTATACTTTAAATAACAAGATTCAAAGGACCTGAGCATGAATTGGAATTCTATCACTGAATATATGTGAAGATTCACATATTTCAAGAAAAATAAAATATTTAATATATTTGAAACTACTGTAATATAACATTTTATGCTCCCTGAAATATACTTCGAGTAGCTCTTTACAACAACAATAAAGAAAGAATATCAATAGGACAAAAATCCATCTTTAATTTTGTTGATTAGTTCTAATTTTATCATATATTACTTGATGTTATGGCAGTAGATAATGTTCAAACTTTAATTTTTCTTTATGAGTATTTATTGAGAACTTGGAATACAAAAGACATTGTGCTAAAAATATTGTCAGTAAGTCCATATTTGCTAGTGCTTTTATATAGGGGTGACACACACACATACACACACACACACACACACGCACACGCCTCTCTCCAGTCTGAAGCCATGCTATCTTAACATGTTAAGTCCTAAGTAATTTCTAACCATTAATATTTGGCTTACCAGATGATTAATTTTGATATTACTGATTTCTTGAATTGCTAATATATTTTAATTAATAGGAATTATTTACAAATATTTATAACAGTGAGGCTGTCTTTGGTGTTGATGCGAGGTATGGAATAATAGAACTGACAGTGACTGAACAGCCAGCCGACTCCATTCCAGGCCTGGTTCTCCCACTAAACTGTCTACATAAACATTCACAAACTACTTAGCTGCTGGGCCTTTCTGGGCTAGAAGGTGAGTCAGTGGACTAGATCATATGTTAGTTCTTTATATCTAAAAGTCTATGGTTTTTATGTGTTCCGAAATGGTAGCAATGTATCATGTGTATATCTGACCTCTTCTTGCAAATAAAACATCATACTTTGACCTATAGATGTGACAGTGACAGACATGGAGTTGTCACACTATCTCTGAGATAGTCCTTCTACTGAGACGGACTTCTATAGGATAAAGCCTGAGATAGGCTTTCTCTTTCAACAGAAAACTAGGGTCAGGCTTCTACCAAAGAATGAGGAAAGCAACAAATGCGCCAGTTTTCTAACTCCTCTACATATGACATAGGGATGACATACGTCATCCGTAAGCCTAGGCACAGAGCTTGGGAAAGAGTGTGGACAGGGAGGCCTTCCATACACTAGATAAGATTAGTATTCTATTTCGGTATCTTTAACTTGGATAAAATAAGCAAAAAACAGTTAGCCAAATAAATATCCAATGTATCCAGGATTCAAATCTAATTTTGAACACTAATGCGTAAGTTTCATCAAGAAGATGTGTCTCTAGAACATCAGACCACAGTGGCCTAAAGGCACCATAGATCTCAAAGACAAGAATAAATAAGTGACAGCACTACTTAGAACTAACATTCCTTAGCACTTTCTGTGCCCAGCCCTGTTCTAAGCACTTTAAATCTATTAACTCATTTAATACATTTAACCCTCACAACACACCTTTGAGGAAGGCACTATTGTTATCCATACTTCACAGGTAATAAAACTAAGTAACAGAGATGTTCAGTAACTTGCTCATGATCATACACCTAACAAGAGAAAATAATGCTTTTCAAATTAGAACACGCTGGCTTGGGAATCCAGACGTTTAGTCACCTACTATGCTGCTCCTGCCGAGTTGTTGATCAGAAAGGAAATATCGACAAAACAACAAACATGGGCAGGTAGATTGCTGGGCATGTCACTGATGTTGGTAAGACTCTTGCTATGAACCACTCCCACCCTGCAACCCCTTGCCAACACATGTTCAGGGAATCACAAAGAACTCCAAAGATGCGTAAAAGGCAAGCCTGCCCATCAAAGAGATTGCAGTTGCATTTGGCAATGACATAGACATGTGAAAGTGAACAATTGCCCCAGACTACTGGGTATGAGCCTGAACTGAACACAAAGAATGAATAAAATGCAGTAAAAAACGGGAAAGAACACAGATGGTTTCACCATTGTCCCTGAGACGGTGCTGGAAAACATCAAACTTGTCGCTTCCTTGAGCTAAGGCACTGTATAAAAATACAAATATTATACAGGCACACTATTTCATTAAATTATCATTGAGAACAGATCAGCTTGCTCTGGTCACTTGCTTCACTTGTCCTATTAGCAGATGATGTGGTGTTTCCATGGAGGATGCTACCAATGCAGGTGAGACTTCCTGCACAGGTCAACGTAAGAGCTTGAGTACCTGGTAGTAATGGGAAACAGTGATGGGAGAAACACAAAAGTGGGATAGAAACAATGATAGGTTTTGTCATTCCACGTGGTATTCTTCTTGATTAATAATCAGGGAAAGAATATTTTGGAATTAAATGATTGATTACTGCTACATTTAGGTTTGCTCATTGAAAAAAAAACCAAAAACAAACCCAACAACAACCAATGAAAGGGCAAAAGATTCTCTGTTTCTTCTTTCTGCTCTTTCAGTAAAGTATGTTCGGCTCTCTAGCACCCCTTATAAAATACTCCAAAGAGTATGTTTAGTCTTGGCTGCACTGTCACCATAGTTTCTGGGACTTAATACCCTGTAGAGGTTCCCTGGGTGCTTAGGGGACTATTTTAGAAACCTATTATTCTATTTAGCTTTCCATTTGCTGGTTTCTTCGGCCATGTCCGATGTTGCTGTAAGCAGTGTGACTCCCAGAAAGCAGATGGATGACGTGTCTGAGAACAAAGGCTTCTTGGTTAAGTGAGTAACCTGGGGGCCTTTTGTGCTTTGCATTAACACCTTGTCCACAAACTCGTTTTGTGGGGTCATTTCTACATGTCCTGCATGTATTTACAAATGTGCGAATTTTAGGAAGTGTGCTGAAATGTCTATAGGAATAATCATTTGAAGGAAATATGCTTCTGCCTTTTAAATGTAATTCTTCTGCTTAGAACTGCAGCCTTAACAAAATAAAAAATGTACTATATGGACATGTATATATAAATATATATATACACACATAGAAAACATTTATGTTTCTATATTGCATTTTATTTGTCCCTTAATTTTATTTAAGATAAATATTATAAATGTAATTGTTGTTTTCTTATTTTAATCATGGCAAATAGATATTTTGGTCAAAACTGATGACTTAGTTTGAATATCTTTCCCCTCATCTAAAGGCTGGACAGGAGAATATTAACATGCTTGAAAAATTTGGAAAGCAGGCAAATTTCAGAAGAGATATTTCATGAAGTATAGTACAATCTATGAGTCGCCAGAAGGGTTCCTGCAAAAGACATTTGTTTAAAAAATATGATATTGATAAGCTTTTGTAAAAAAATTACTTTCTTGACTATAGAATAAAATGATGCGAGTCTACCTTTGAAAGTCTACATTTTCTTTTTTGTCCTTTTAGTTCAAAGGTGAAATAATAATCCTCACAGAAATCTTCAAATTAATGAGCATGTTTTTTGTCATTTGATATAATATGTCATTATCCACCTGTGGAAGTACTTCAAGGAGATGCGTGCAAATGTGTGACTGAAAAATCAGTTATGGGCAAGATTATGTAATAAAATGGTTTGATTGAGATTTGGGATGCCAACCATGTGCGTGTTCTCCACATCAGAGTACTAAGCTATTGGAAAGGGTCACAGAGGGTTGGGCACCAGCTTACTGAGTGGCTCAGGCAGTTGCCCATATAAGAAGTTATATGTCTCATTTATAAAGCCTGGTGTGATGACATGTCTTAGAGTAAACCTTTATTTCTGACACTTTTGCAAAAACTGCGAGGAGAGCTGCATTTGAAGAACAGATTCAATCACCCTCGAGCCAGTACTTTAGAGAATTTCAAACCTGACTCACACTTCTATCATAAACAGGCCCATATGATGAAAATCAATTAAAAACCATTTTGTTTTTATCCACGTTGAGTTTATTCTGGTGTGTGGTATAAGTTGATGGTCTAGTTTCATTTTTTTTTTTTTGCATGTACCAGTCCAGTTCTCCCAATGTCATGTATTGAAGAGGCTGTCTTTACTCCATGGTATACTCATGACCCCTTTGTCAAGTATTAATTGGGCTTATCTGCATCCTCTATTCTGTTCCATTGATCTATGCATCTGTTCTTAGGTCAGTACCAGACTGTTTTGATTACAGAGGACTTGTAGTACAGTTTGATATTGGATATTGTGACCCTCCTCCCTTCTTCCTTCTCAAGATTGCTGAGACTATTTGGGGTCTTTCTTTGTTTCATATAAATTTTTGAAATATTTGCCCTAGATCTGTGAAATATGCCATTGGTATTTTAATAGGAATTGCATAGAATCTACAGATTGCTTTGGGTAGTATGATCATTTTAATGATGTTAATTCTTCCAATCCATGAACATGATATATGTTTCCATTTATTTGTATCTTCCTTAATTTCTTTCTTCAGTGTTCTATAGCTTTCTGAGTACAGGTCTTACACCTTCTTGGAAAATTTATTCTTAGGGTCGTTGGCTACTGTGGTTCTGTGGATTGACTACCAGCCTGCAAACCAAAGGGTTGCTGGTTCAATTCTCAGCCAGGGCACATGCCTGGGTTGCAGGCCAGGTCCCCAGTGGGGGATATGAGAGAGGCAACCACACATTGATGTTTCTCTTCCTCTCTTTCTCCCTCCCTTCCCCTCTCTGTAAAGATAAATAAAATCTTAAAAAAATTTTTTTTTAAATTTCTTCCTAGGTATTTTATTTTTCTTGTTGCTATAGTAAATGGGATATTTTCCCTAGTTCCACCTTCTGATATTTCATTGTTGATGTAGCAAAATGCTATCAATTTCTGAATATTGATTTTGCATCTCATTATTTTGCCAAACTCACTTATTAGGTCAAGTATTTTTTTGGTGGAGATTATAGGGTTCTCTATGTATACTCTCATATCATCTTGGATAAGGACAATTTTACTTCCTCCTTCCCAATTTGGATGCCTTTTATGTCTTTTTCTTGTATAATCACTATGGATAGAACTTTCAGTACTATAACTAAGAAGAGTGGGAAAAGTGGGTACCCTTGCCTTGTTCTTGATCTTAAGGGGAAGACTTTTAGTTTTTGCCCATTGAGTACATGTCGACTGTATGTTTCTCATATAAGCCATGACACCATAAAGGTCCTAGAGGAAAAAAAGACAATCAATGGTTTGTCCCCAGAGGACAAACTCTTGCCTTTAACCCCCAACACATTCACTGCTGCATTTATACTTGAAGAAAAATTGAGAAATGTACTGTCAGGGAAGGATGCAGTGTGTACTTTCTCCTACAGTGATTTCAAGGAAATCCTTTTCTGCAGAGCATCTGAGGAATTATGATGTGAAGCACTCTCAGGGAGAAGATTACTTAGCACAGAGGGAAAAGAAAGTCCCACAGACAGAAATGACTCTGAACACTGACCTTTTGGGAAGATTATCATTTTTGAGTCATCCAGTTATCTCCTGTGATTCCCACTGTGCTGACAAAGCAATCTTCTGATTACAGTTTGGTTTCCAGCACAGATTTGCCTGCAAGAAGGGAATGTACTGGTTTGGACAACAACGACGCCATAACCCCATACTTGGACTTCACTGGAACTTCTAGTTCTTCTAATCCCTCTGTCTTATCCTTCCTTTACTTTGCTCCTCATCCAATTGAGTTTCCATGAATTATTCCAGAATGTTGGTTTACCATTTGCCATTACCATTACATCCTAAACTCCTTTGTTTTTGTCTTTTCTTCTTATTCATATGATAAAATCACAGCTCTGAGTGAACCATAACTACATTTTTATTTTTGCACCCAAGCTGCTGAATTCTGGAGAGGGAGTGATGTATCAAAGTATTTGCTAACTTTATGATTGCTAACTTCAGGTAGGCCCTCGATACTACTTAGGAAACATTATGTTTTCCTTTTGCACTCAGTCTCCAAAACTCTACAGTGACTTTTTCAAATCTTCTTAAATGAGGTCATATCTCTAGTTCCCCATCTCCTCTTTCTTTTTCTGAACAGAGACATGGAATGTGTCCAGAGGGAATGTCATCATTTTTCTAGCAGAATGCACACTAGTCTACCTGCATTTGTATGAATCTTGTCTTTCTTTCCTATTGTTACCTTGAGAAAATGAAACAATCCCCTACTTAAGGTCAACCCAGTAGCCGAGTTTAGGATCAGCACCCTCATGTTCTAGAGAACTTTAATACTAATTATCACTGACCTCCCTTAATGCACCTTTACCTTTCTATCATTGGCTTCTCATCAGCACAAAACATGCTTATATCTCTTGAAGAGACACACACACACACACACACACTCAAACACACGCTACACTCATTCTAGACTTTCAGTTGTCCCACAGTTACTGTTCTATTTGTCTCCGCTCCTTCTTCTCCAAACTTTTCTAAAAATGCCTCTATATTCACTGTCCTATCATTAATTATCTTTCACTGTATCCAGGGCGTCTTTGAGATAGGTTGATTTAAAGTAGCTTTTTCGTTTCTTTTTAAATATCTTCTTAGTCAATCAGTGTAATTTTTATTTTCTGACAACTATCAGCTTAACCTTAGAAATCCCAATGGATCAAAATAAGAAAGAATTGGTTTCTTGCAACTTTTACATATCTTATCAATAGCTTTAGCCCAGTTATATGAATGTGTTGATAAAACACATTCATAATGGTGTTTATCTTGTTTTTCCCACTATTGTTTGATCACACTTTTCAAAGATGTGTCCAGTTTGTTGAAATTTTTTTAAAACTATTTTGGATTCATTAACAAGTTCTTAAATTCATATCTGTATTGATTAATTTCTGCTTCCATCTTTACTATTTCTTTTCTTCTACCAACCTGAAATTTACTTTATTGTTTATTCTTTGGTTTCATTTCTTTATTTTTTCTTTTATCTATTTTTAAAGCAAATATATTTAAAGATATAAATGTTTAACCTTGTACCATTTTGTCCATATTCCATTGGCTTCATAGTATTACATTTTCATTGTCATTTATTTATAAATAACCTCTAATTTTGGTTTTGATTTTTGCTTAAAGCAAAAGTTATATGAGTGTATTTTCATTGTTTATTCTATTACAATTGCACCCAGTTCACCCTTTTCTCCCACAGTCAATCCCCTCTCTGTTGTCCATGTCCCTTCATACATGTTCTTTGACTAGTCCCTTCCCCTTCCTTCCTCTATTCTCTGATTCCCTCCTCCCCTCCTACAGTTATCAGTCTATTCCATGTTTCCATGTCTCTGTTTCTATTTTTCTCATTAGTTTATTTTGTTCATTAGATTCCAGTTATAAGTGAGATCATATGGTATTTGTCTTTCACTGACTGGCTAATTCACTTAGCATGATAATCCGCAGTTCCTTCCGCACTGTCACAAAAGGTAGGAGCTCCTTTTTTCTTTCTGCTGCATAGTATTCCAATGTGTAAATGTACAGTTTTTTAATCCATTCATCTACTGATGGGCAGCTGGGCTGTTTCCAACCTTTGACTATTGTAAATAGCACTGCTATTAACAGGGGAGCATAAGTTCTTTTGAACTGGTGTTTCAGGACTTGTAGGGTATAGTCCAAGACGTGGAGTCACTCGGTCATAAGGAAGTTCCATTTTTAACTTTTTGAGGAGACTCTGTACCATTTCCCATAGTGGCTGCACCAGTCTGCATTCCCACCAACAGTGCACTAGGGTTCCCTTTTATCCACATCCTCACCAGCAGTTGTTGTTTGTTGACCTGTTAATGATAGTCATTCTGACAGGTGTGAGGTGATATCATACACCAGAATAAACTCAGAAGGCATAAAGGACTTAAATATAAGTTGTGATATCATAAAAGTTCTAGCAAAAAAAAAATTGGCAGTGAAATTTCAGACATCCCACATAGCAATATTTTTGCCAATATATTTCCTAGGGCAAGGGAAGTAAATGAAAAAATAAACAAATGGGGCTTCATCAAATTAAAAAGTTTCTGCACAGTTAAAGAAACCATCATCAAAATGAAAAGGGAACCTACTGTATGGGAGAACATATTTGCCAATGATATACCAGACAAGGGTTTGATTTCCAAAATATATAAAGAACTCATATGACTCAACACCAGGAAGACAAACAACCCAATTAAAAAATGGGCAAAGGACCAGAATAGATACTTCTCCAAGGAGGACATATGGATGGCCCATAGATATATGAAAAAAATACTCAACATCACTAGCTATCAGAGAGATGCAAATTAAAACCACAATGAGATATCATCTCACACCTGTCAGAAGAGTGTATTTTTTAGCTTTCCATTTAATGTGCTCTGTTTGATGTGTAATTTAGAGAATTATTTGAATTTTTTTGTAGTCTAGAACCTTGGCCATTTTTTTTTAATACTTATGGATATTTCATATACATATATCTCTTGAGAACAAATCTCTATTTGGGACAAATGTCTATATTTCTATAAAGTAATATTTTTTTCTATAATATATCTCATTCTAAGAGAGGTATGTGCATACCTGTGCTTTTTTGTTCTTCTTTAAAAGTGCACAACTAAGCCCTGGCTGGTATGGTTCAGTGGATTGAGTACCAGCCTGGGAACTAAAAGGTCACCAGCTCGATTCCTGGGCACATGCCTGGGTTGTGGGACAGGTCCTCAGTTGGAGGCAGGCAAGAGCAACCAATAGATGTATCTCTCACACGTCAATGTTTCTCTTCCTCTCTTTCTCCCTCCCTTCCTCTCTTTCTAAAAATAAATAAATAAAACCTTTTTTAAAAGTAAAAAAATAAAAGTACACAACTAAGAGTGTTCGCTAAAGCCAAGTAAAAGTTTCAATAAACATACATCACTACTTATGAAGACCATGTGATACTCTCCACATGAGTTTGCTCATAATTGTATGTACAACATTTTACATTGAGTTGTTTTATTTCAAATATACTGTATTTAATTGTTTTTAATTTACCAAACCAATATGTACCTTTTTAGTAAATAAAACAGTGCATAGATATGAAAAAGAAAAAACTAATTATATTATCTTCCTCCATTACTCTCATCTCCTAAGTTAATCAATATCAACTTTCTAGTGTGTATATTTTCACAGTTTTGCCATGAATACTCACAAGCAACTACTTACCTACCTCAAAGTAAAGAGAAGGTAGCTAACTATTCTCTGAAGAAAGGACCTGGTATGGGATAATAGGTATCTGTAAGGACAGGTCTCTGTTGATATATAGGGTCTAAAAGGCAACCAGAGAATTCACCTCCTGAGTCATTTCTCTTTAAATAAAAAAAATAATAATAAGAGTAGAAGATGGGCAAAGTTTTCTAGACATTTTCCTTAGGTACTAGATATAAGATATAACCATGTCGTGTCCTTGGAAAATTGCATCTTTACATATATTTAAGTGTATGGTAGGGACTGAATGTTTTTGTTCCCCCCAAACTCATGTTCAAACGTTAATCCTCAATGAATCTGAAGGTGGGGCATTCGAGAGGTACTTAGGTCATGAGAGTAGAGCCCTCATAATCGGATTAGTGCCCTTATATGAGTAGATAAAGGAGAGAAGATGTCCCTCACTCTCAGCCGTGTGCAGACACTGCCAAGGATGGAGCCGTCTGCAAAGCAGGAGGAAGGTTCTCACCAGACACTGAGTCAGAGGACTCCTCGATCTTAGGCTTCTCAGCCTCCAGAACATGGAAATAAATGTCTGTTGTTCAATCCACCAGTCAATGCTATTTCTGTTATACAGCCCAAACTATCAACACAGTGTGCAGTGTCTGTAGATGTGTACGTGTGTGTATATTTGTAACAAAAATATTGAGATTATACTATACAGTTACAGTAATCAAGACAATGCAATATTGTCAAAAGAACAGACAAATAGATCAATGAAATGGAATAGAGCCCAGATGGACCCATAAAAATATAGTCAACTCACTTTTTAAACAGGAGTGAAGACTATACACTGAAACAAAGATAGTCTCAACGAATAGTACTGGAACAGTTGGACACCCACACGCAAAAATTTAAAAAAGAACCTAGATGGAGCTCCTACACCCTTAACAAAATTAACTCAAAATGAATTATAGAACTAAATGCAAAACACAAAACTATTAAATTCCTAAAAGGTAACATAGAATAAAACCCAGATGACCTTGGGTTTTGGTGATGAATTTTAGATACAACACCAAAGGCATGATCCATAAAAGAAATAATTGATAAGTTGGACTTCATTTAAATTAAAAACTTCTGCTCTGAGAAAGACAATATCGAGAGAATGAGAAGAAAAATCACAGCCTTGGAAAACTGATTTGCAAAAGACATGTCCGATAAATGACTAGTAACCAATGTATATAAATATTTCTCAAAATTCAACAATAAGAAAGCAACAAAACAATTTAAAAAATGGGCCAAACACCTTAACAGACATCTCACCAAAGGAGATACACAGATGGCAAGTAAGCACCTAAATATGCCATATTTTATGTTATCAGGAAATGCAAATTAAAACAATGATATACCACTACACACCCCCTATAACGGTCAGAATGTGGAAAACTGAAAACACCAAATGCTGGCGAGGATGTGGGGCAACAGGAACTCTCATTCATTGCTGGTGGGAATACAAAATGACACAGGTACTTGAGAAGGTAGTGTGATGGCTTCTGACAAAACTAGACATATTCTCACCACACAATCCAGCAATCATGCTCCTTGGTACTTACCCAAAAGAGTTAAAAGCTTATCTTCACATCATAAACCCCCCCTGCATATGGATGTTTATAGCAGGTCTTTCATAATTGTCAAAACTTAGAAGCAACCGAAATGTCCTTCGGTAGATGAGTGGATAAATAAACTCCAGTACATTGAGACAGAGGAATATTATATGACATGAAAAACAATGGAATATTATTTGACATTAAAAGGACATGTAAAAAACTCAAGTGTATATTACTAATTGAAAGAAGCCAATCTGAAGATAAAATACTGTACGATATCAACTATCTGACATTCTGGAAAAGGCAAAACTATGGGAACAGTGAAAAGGTCAGCTGATGCAGGGGCTGAGGTTGGAGGGAAGGAATAAATGAAATAAGTAAGCAGATTCCAGAAAATTTTGAGGGCAGCGAAAATAGTCCATACGATGTGATAATCGTAAGTGCACATCATTATACATCTATTCAATGTATAATTAATGTAGGTTCATCAATTGTAACAAATGCACCGCTCTGGTGAGCAGTGATAATGCAGGAAGCTACACACATGTGGGGACAGGAGATACATGGGACATCTCTGTGTCTGCCTCTCAATTTGCTGTGACCCTAAAACTGCTCTAAAGTAAGAGCCTTAGTTTAAAAATAGCATACACTATACTATCTCCTCCTCCCATTAAAAAAATACCTAAATGAGTTAGTTAAATTCAGCTCCGAGAGATGATACCCACGTGTGAGATGAGCTCCTTGGATTGTCCTGCCTGAAACCAAAGCCCTTGTTCTGTACCTTTAAAATCAAGAGTATGGAAAGTAGAAAAATATGTCCATTTTGAACTGTTTTTTTCTCTTGTTGAAAGAAAAATCATTTAAAAATTAGGAGTAAAAACCACAAAGAAAAAAAAGAGAAAGAAAGATAAACAATTTTAACTGTTGTGCGATGACATCCAACACATTGTGGTATGTTCCACTTGCATTTGGCTGAGCGTCTAGATTTTGTATATGTTCGGAATATTCTGTGAACCTGAAGGAGTCAATTATGCAGTTTCCTCCATTTGTCAGAAAGGTAAAGTACACTTAGGAAGGTCAGGATCGTTTTAACTCTAAATTGAGGAATGTCTGCATCAAAGAAACCTTCAAGCGACCTTGGCCATGCTCTGATTACTAACTAGTCCTGACTTCACATGATGACATATATTATTTTCATCAGGAAAATTCAAAGAAATCAGGGTCCAGGAGGCCTGTGATGAATGCTAAGTGATGAAATCCTGACTCTGTTGCTAATTAGTTGTTTTGAAGTTATTGACACACATTATACAATCGGTTTTTAAAGGGGTTTTCATGAAAAGGCAATACAGAAATAAGAAGGTTTCAATTGGGGAAAAAAAAGCCACATTTCCAGACTTATTTCACACTGTCCAATAGTCAAGCACTGAGAAATTTACAAGTACTTTCATGTTCTGCTTTTCTCAATTAAAAAAATCTACTGAAAAAATGTAAAAGAACAATATGAAATTATATAAATATATTGTGTAGCTAACAGAGTACTATGCAGCCATGAAGCCGTATATATGAATTTATATTTATGTTTCATATCATGGGAGAATATCCATGTCATATTAAGTACAAAATCAGATTACAAAACATGTATATGATGATTTCATTCAGTTGTATGGTGCATATTTGTGCTTGTGTGTGCATATCAATATATACTCATATTTGACAACTTACACACATGCACATATATAAACACATACATCAAGCCAGTCCTGAGCCCCTGTGCTTTCAGATTCTTTCCTCACTTTTCCTTGCGGGTCAGAAATATGTTCTTCCTATTTCATATGTTTTATGGATGTGTTTCACCCAAGTGTTTTGTCCAGGTAGTTTCTGACATTTTCCCCAGGTGGTTTCCAACAGCTGTTGTGCCTCCTCTGTGGTCCCACTTCCCCACAGACACGCCCAGCACAGTCCCCGTTTCCTGCGGCATGATTCTAGCTTCTGATAGGAAACTGTCACCCTTGGGCCCTGCTAACACCTCATCCTGCCTTTGTTATCTCAGCCTAATGTTGGTGATGACTTCATCTGGTCGTCATATTGTCGCCAGTTTGGCCTTTCAGTCCTTCTATCACCACCATAAACAATATTCAACTCCTTTGGTCTTCTCACCTAAGAGTTCCGGTGCTGCTGGCTGAGTCAGAGACACACAGAGAAAGAGGGGGAAACTTATATCACTCTCAGAAATTTTATTCCAGAACCCAGTCTCTTGAGCATTATGCTAGATTTCTCCCTTGATTCAATTCACCTTGTTCTGGCATGTTTAAATAAATTTGGCTTAAGTCCCATTGTCCAAACTCTGGGAAGTCCAGTTTGTGTCCTGGATATTTCCACTTATTTCTAGAATCTAATAGTCTTGTGGTTTCTTGTTTGAGTTCCTCCTTTCACTGGTCTTAATTTCATTTACCTTCCTGCACGAATTTATGGAGAGCTGTTTAGTCTCTTTGTCTGCTTTCCTGAGATCATTCCTTCTGGGTCCCCCTTTCCCATTCTAAGTGGTCCCTATTTGGGTGTTTTCTTAAATAAAGTCAGTTCCATTCTGTTTGCATTTTCCTAAAGAATACACTTCCTATGAGTTCACAGATATATAAAGTCAATTTGCCACTGCCCCACAGATAAGTTTTTCAAGCAAAGGAGTAAATAATTTAACACATGGGTTTTGAGATGAAATGTTTAAAAAAGGGGAGGGGGGAATGGGGATACATGGGACAGAGGGGAACTTAACTCATTTTTTATAAAAAGAAGGAGATGATTAAGAATAATTACTTAGGTTCTGCAGAATAGTATTGTGTCACAGGCTCCGCCTTAAGATTATTCCTTAATTTTTAATAGTATAATGAAGTGATAGGAAGAGTAAAGAACAGAGGAACTGTCACGAACCTATTATTCAGGATATAACTCATTATTCACTCCTATAGATCTCTGAGAAACTGAAAATCTACTTTTGGAATTATATAAAAAGTTACTTACAGTAAACAGCCACTGGAAGTGGCTTACATATGTAGGGATTTCATTTTAATGCTATTCATTGTAATGAGATTTAGCCTGTATAGATCCCTCCACAAAACAAACTCATACAGACATAAAAACAGATTACAGAGAACAACATGGTAATTGCGCAGAAAGTTTAATTCTTTAATATAACTTTTTCTTCTTTTTTTTTTCTTTTGATTCAAACTGGCCTCACCCAGCACCCTGATTCACTTGCCTCCTTCTCCTTTGTTCATTTACTCCCTTAATCACTAAGCCCTTAGGACAATGAGGAATTGGTCAGCATCGAATAATCTTAGGAACAAAGACTCAGATCTGATGGCCACAGGGACAGAGTTTCAATCAAAGTAAAGATAACATCCAGGCCTCAGTGGTGTTTGAGGTCCGGATCCAGAAGAGTGGTCCAACCAAACAAAGCAGGACCATGGTTGACATCAGGACAAGATGCCCTGATCAACTATCCCTACCCCTAGCACCAGTCAATCCATAGGGACCATACCCCTGATCAGATCCTAACTCCCTGAGTCACCATGATCTTTCCCCTATATAACCCATCCCTGAAAGCCATCAAGGAGCCAGGTCTTTGAGCATTAGCTCATCTGTGACTCCAGGCATAGGCCACTCTTAAAAGTAAACTCTTACTTTCTTGGCTGCAAACTCTCGTTTGTGTCTTATTGGGCTTAAATGAACAAAGGCAACGGACACCTGTATTCTGGTAACAACAGAGTCTCATCAGTTTGATGAGACTTATGTCAAAAGAACCTGTCCTTCATACCAAAGTGTTAAAAAGAAACAGCAGACTCAAAATGGAGTCACTTGTACTAAGTTCCACCAAGACTTAATGCCCAGCTCGGTCACAGTTTCAGCCTCTCCCAGGAATAGAAGTTTAAGCCAATCAGACTGGAATTTCGTGGTCAGCACTAGTGAGGTGATCTGCCTGACACACCCCCTCCCTTACCCTAAAGAAAGCCACTTTGCCTGAGATAATCAACTCTATTAACTTCCGTATCCCACCCTCTTTCTGCCTATTCAAACCTCTTATTTTGTACAACTCCTCAGAGCTCACTTTTATTTGCTATTCATGAATTTTTCATTAAAGCCAATTAGAGCTTTCAATTTACTCAGCTGAATTTTTGTTCTTTAACAAAAGATACTTTAGTAAGAGCAAAGGGATTCCTGGAGGAAAAGGGAGAAAGCAAAAGAGAAGTGTAGACAGATGATAATTAAAATTTTCCTTTCAATTCACACAGAGTTCTTAGTTAATAAACATTATTAAACATCTAGGTTACAGACAATGTCACTTGCCTAACAATGAGTCAAAAATTATTTCTTTCAGAAAACTCTCCCCCTAGAGGAAGGGCAGACAAATACTTATAACACAAAACAATATGGCATAGGGATTAATTAGGGTGCTATAGGAGCCCAGGAAATTTCAGAGAGTATTAGAGAGCTAACTCTGTGTGAGGCTTGAGGAGGTGACAAAGACTCTTTTTCTGACCAAACTCTAGTTCACTTCCTCTGAGCCCTCTTCTCAGCTAGGATTCAACTTGGTCCCTATCCCGTCCTATCATTGCCCTGCTTAGCCCAGTCTTGGAAAAGAATTCTACTGAGTCATTCCCTCACTCTTGATATCTGATCACCTTTGATATCTGATCAAGTTATTCATCCCCGAACCTTGATGTATATAACTCCTGGGCCTCCCTTTTGCAAGAGTCCTCTTAGGTCAGTTTAGCAAGACTGATGATGTCTCCTGTTAGCAGTTGTCCATTCTCCGACTTCCTCACTCTGCCCATTTGCTGTAAATTCCCACTTGTCTTTATTGTATTCAGAGTTGAGCTTGATCTTTCTCCCCTATTGCAATACATTGAATAAAGTCTTCCTTGTCATTTTAAAAAGTGCCAGAATAATTTTTTCCTCTTTAGCTGAAGTCTTTCTCATGGCAGTTATAATAAACCCAAGTTATGAAAGATGAGGAAAAACAGACAGGAAATAAAACAGCAAGAAACATGCTTTATTCTTTTCTTCACAGGTAGAGGAAAGACATTTTCAAAGACAGGTAACCTTGAGATAACCTTGAAGTAGCATGGATTTCATGCGGCTGGGGAATAAGATGCATGTGACAAAGTGGTATGAGGTGAGGCTAGAGGCTTTCGCCAGGAAATGCTCACCATGAAGAGCCTTGCCCAGGAGTTTGTATTTATACTAAGTAATGTTTTCATTTTATCCACTGATAGATTTTTAAACAGGAATATGACATTTGGCTTTGCATTTTTGAAAGACCATTGTAGATGCTATGCTGGGCATGAATGGAGGGGCGCCTGTTTGGTGGGTTACGTGCTTGGCCAGCAGACTCACAGACTAGTGAGTAGTATGGCACTCAGTGAAGTTCAGATGGCAGAGGAGATGGGTGGGACTGGGTGGATTCACCTAGACACCTGTAAGAGAGAGGATTCCATGGTCATAAGTATTGAAGTAACGAGTAGAGGAAAGAGGCTGATTCCGGGGGTGCCCTGATAGGGGTGACCGGAAGGGTGGTAGCTCTTTGTGGAAACAGAATGTGCAAGAGGAGGGAGGAGGTTTGAGGACAGAGGACAGTTTTAACTTTTTCCTTAAATCCCACCATGAGAAATTTAGAGAATGAAAATTGCTAAATGGCTGTACAGTTTTTACAATTAGCTGTGTAAGACCCAATTACAGTAATTCATAACTATAATCATTTTAAATGCATTTAATTTTAATATGTTTCAAATATTTTACTGTATAATTTACAAGAAAATTGTTCTATATTAAAATGGTCATTTTCTCTAATTGCATATTACCAAATCAGGATAGACTGTGAAACAGAAATATGTTTGATAAATTTTCAAGGATGAGCTAGAATTTCTAAAGTGGCTTATTGCTGAGTTCTCCTAGGTAGAATAGCACAGAAGATACCAAGGATGTCTCATTTCTGATTGTTAATTTTAATTTATTTATACTAATAAACATAGGAAATTTAAATTATCATTAATACCAATGCACCTCTTGCTCTCTTTACTGAGATATTAAAATTCTTCATTGACATGAAAAGATTGTAAGTATATTCTCAAATCTTGATAAAGACAGTTTTACCTGGAAAACAGATAGTTGCAGGGATTCCCATAGGAAAATATGTTTAAATATAGATAGAAAATACATGTAGAAATAATATTTACTAGTCCACAAGAAAACATTCTAGTAAGTGTAGCCATGTTCTGCATAATGACATTTTAGTCATTACACATATAAAAAGGTGGGCCCACCTTGGCTGGTGTGGTTCAGTTTGTGAGAGCATAATTCCTTAGCTGAGAGGTTACAGCTTTGATTCCCAGTTAGTGCACATGTCTGGGTTGCAGGTTCAATCCCTGGTCCAGGCGCCTATGATCCCCAGTCCAGGCATGTACAGGAGGTAACAAATTGATGGTTTTCTCTCACAGCAATGTCTCTCTCTATGTCTATCTCTCTCTCCCTTCATGTCTCCTTTCCTCTCTCTCTAAAAGCAATGAAAAAAAAAACATGTCCTCAAGTGAGGATAAAAAAAAAATTGAAGAAGAAGAAGGAGAAGGAGAAGAAGGTGGAGGAGGACGAGAAGAAGGAGGAGGTGGAGAAGGTGGAGGAAGAGGAGGAGGAAGACGGGAAGGTGGTCCTATAGATTATATTAGAGCTGAAATATTTCTATTGCCTTGTCATACAATGTAACTCATTACTCATGTGTGTAGTGATGTTGGTGTAAACAGACCTGCCGTGCTGTCAGTCATCTAAAAGCGTAACACATACAATTATGAATAGTACATAATACTTGAGAATGATAATAAACAACTAAGTTCCAGCTTTGTGTATTTACTGTACCATACCTTTTATTATTATTTTAGAGTGTGCTCCTTCTACTTATAAAAAAAGTTTGCTGGAAAACATTATGCTGTGTTACACTGGCAACAATCTCGTACATCACGTATTTACACATCTCTGGACCACACTACTTTCTCTCGTGCTTCATTGTATCTCATATTGTTTTGTACAGTAACACACTGTACATGCTTGCAGCCTGGGAGCAATAGGCTATGCCATACAGCCTCAGGTGTGTGGTAGGTTATAAAATTAGGTTTGTGTAAGTGCACTCCATTATGTTTGCACAATGACAAAATTGCCTAATGAAGCATTTTTTAGACCATCTTCCTGCCAGTAAGTGGCACTAGACTGTATATAATTGTCAACATTTTCTGCAAATATCATTGACCAGGATATATGAACTTCTGAAGGTGATTATATTTCTAATAGCTTTCAAAAACTTCTCACAAAAAGATGGTCAAATAGCAACCCTGAAGGAAACATGCACCCATCTCCTGGGCCAACTTAAACAGCTAAAAACACAATGTTCTCTTACCCCTTAAACACACACGGCAACACAAGGCAAGTACCTACTTTATGATGAAACCATAAGACTACAAATATGTTGGGGGCATATTTATTTTCTAAATATGTGTGTTGCTAATGAAGGTGGTCTTCAGAGAAAAGACCTATATAGATGTACAAATAAAAGTATCGTTAATGGGAATGGGCTAAATGTGCAAAGGTAAACTACCACACCCACAGCAAAACCTTCGGGTTTTCATCCACCCTTGGAAGGACATGTTATATTAGTCTTAAGTTTACCCAGGACAATGGATAAGTAGGGAAAATATCTTTGGGTCAATATGCAATGTCACTTGGAATAAAAGAAAATGTTTATTACTAAATCAATGGAACAGAATCCTTATTGCAGTTTGATTTTCACATTCTAATTCTAGAGTGATGCAAAAAGAAAAAAAGCAATGGGAGTGTTTCTGGTAGAGAAGATAATAAAAATTTAACTATCTTCTAAAAAATAATTTCAGGAAGCCTTTGTATTGGCTAAGTTGAAATAGTTTAATTCCTTACCTCTGATAGAGTTGGTCCTTTTCAGATTTACCAAAAGAGTGAGGAAAAAACTTTATCATAGATAAATATTATAGAATAATGATGTCCAGGAGCCTCAGAAGATGCGCTAACATCCAACTAATAGTGATTTTGATAGTATATAAATTTTCTTTTAGTCCTTAACAAGGTGGCATATGATCCAAAAAATGGAATTAAGTTTAGCCTAATTTTCAGATTTGGTTTTGTTTCTGAACTAGTTGACTGGATTAGGGGTAACAGTTTTTTTTGGAAAGACTAAAGGATGGCACAGATCATTTCTGGCTTTTTCAATTAACGCAATAATGAAAAAAGGCATGCAGTAGGGTACGGGATTGAAAAAGTCAGGATGTACAGAAAGTAACCTCATTATTTACTGACATGCTCATCCAAGAACATAATTGCTAAAATAACCTTGAAAGGGGGTGAGAGTACTGAATACTGCAGTGCTGATTACCCTGATTTCAATTACTCTGGTTTAAATGGAATGAAATAGGGCTCTAGCTCCACTAATTAACAGGCCTATCCACAGGTGATCTCTAAACGCTCCATGTAGAACTACTATTAATGCAGAAAACGTACATGCCTAGAAATGGCAAGTCTCCACATTAAACTCAATTATGCAGTTTACAAGAGAATTGGAGTTTCTGTATTTTTCCACAAGAAAATTATAGAGAAGGTTAAAGGGGGGAAGAAGAAGGAGTGGGGGAGGGGCAATGTTGCCTACATTAATGAGTAACGATCTGGAGGCACTGCCTTCCCTGAATTAGTTCATTTTTAAGGAGAACAAAGGGGCTGTCCTGCTGGGGACATTTTCAACAAGGATGCCCAACTAGCTTATTTCTGGTCTGACCACAATGTGGTTTCAATTAGCAGTAGCACTTACAAAACTAGTAGCAGTCACTGTACCAGAAAAATATGAGTAAGAAGGGTTTGAAAGATACTTTAGGTGGGTGCAGGAGACGTGTACGTGCTGGGTCTTTCATTTCTTCATGGCTGACCATCCACATCCTTACAAGTCTCATCAGGTTTTGAAAATTCGAGGCTGGTGTCTTATTACATCTATACCATATCCTTGAAAACTTCTTTTTTATTCTTTTTTCTTACTTGTCTAACTGAGGTGTGGTTAAAGTCAAGAGATGGCTTCTATGTTACATCAATAATGCATTTTGGGATGTTTTCAGCATTAGAGGAGCTACAACACACACTAATTAATTCAAATCCACTGCTGATTTTTTTTTTCAATAACGTATTTCCAAGTATCAAGGAAGAGTACGTTTGAAAGGAGAGATGTATGGGGCAACTGATCTCCTAGGAAACGGGAAGAAATACAATGACACAAACAAAAGTCCAAAGAATGGTAGGCACTGTTTTCAGGGTTAGTAGGCCCCTCCTGGGATGTTCCAAATCACTGACTAGAAAACTCTGACACAAGAGAAGCCCTCACTGAAACAGCAGCTTGGCTCACGGGTACCTCTCAAGCTGCCTTACAGTTTTTGCTCTGGGCTTGCAAGGGTCAGTACCGCAGGCACGAGTGATTTCTTCTCGAGTGTTCCATCTCTGTTAGGATATTACCTGCCACCAGGGGCGCAGTTGTAACTTGCTTATAACTTCCAGGTCCAAAAGGTTCTCCACATGTAATATGAGACTAACAGAACTGAACAGAAAATAACACTTTCCAACCTGGCTATACATAGGAAAATTCTTTGTTAAAACAGTGGCATGGATTATAAAATCATATTTCACAATATAAAGCATAGTTTAAATAAATTCAAATACTTGTGCCAAAATTATTTACTTGTTACCATAACTGTAACTCATGGGTCAGCAAACTATGGCTTATGGGTCAAATATGGCCTCTCCTACTGGAACACAGTGTTACCATTCATTTATACATGGTCTGTCTGCTCTCCTGCTAGGGCGGCAGAGTTTAGTAGCTACTATCTTCATTTGGAGAAAGGCGGAAGGATCTTATTGTTTCCTGAATCATTAGGTCTCTGGTAAAAACAAACAAACAAACAAACAAATAAAATGAAATCTTTCGGGATGTATCGCAAGTACGAAACAAAGTCCCAAAGAAAAGTCCAGAAGCACCATAAGCAAATAGCTTTTAATGGTGCTGCAACTGAAAAGGAAACTGTAGACATCAGAAATCAAGACAATCTATAAACCAGAGGTTTCAGAGAACCAGGAAGCAAGAGCTCCAGGTAATTCTCAATGTTTTTCTTCAGCTAAAATATGACATTGCCTTAAAACCTCTCTTATCTGTGAATTAAGAGGTAAGTCAAAATATATTCCCGGATACTCACACAGATAGTTGTCACAAGCCAAGTGCCTTCAAATGAATAAATTTCTTCCTTAGCATATTGTAAAAATAATAAATATTGTTTAAAATGCCAAGTCATGGTCAAAACAAAACATACAATTAATGAGGTCTTGCAGTTGGAACAGAAAAAAATCTCTATTCATCTGGCTGGCATTTAAGTGACTGTAGATATACAGACAGATATTCTTTGCACCCTTCAGTACAATCTGGGACCTGCACCCAGATATGCAAAAACAGCAGATGAAGCAGTAGCAGGGAAAGGAATACAAAATGAAGAATTGAAAACTGTCCTGATAGTTATTAGCAAGAAACTATTATCATTAATGTTGACTCACAAGTATAAATTATACTTGTATGTCAGTTGTTAGAAAAAAATGTTTATGTACAGATATCTAAATATAAAGAGTTAAGAATTCTATCTATATGGTTTATTTCATAATATTGATTCTCCTTAATTTTTATATAAATACTCAAGTGAAAGGATCTGTGAAGTTATTTTAATGTTAAGATAAGGTTATAAATAAGGTAGGCTAGCTTTCATTTATAGACTAAGAAAGTTGAATGATTTTTCTGACTATAGGGATTAATATAAATAATTCTTATCACTCCTTCATACCTATCATTGATTCAGTTTCTTATATTTAATGTATTTATTGAACATCTACTGCAACTTTTTTCATCTCATGGCACACATAAACTAATTACTAAAACTCTGTGGCACACCAAAACAATGTATTTTTGGCAAATTTGGCAAAAAATATGTATAATTTTGGTTGATTTGCAAAAAACCCCCACAAAAACAGTAATTACCTACTTTTTCTTCTCCAAAGCGACTTTATAAAAAATCAGGTGCATTGTATACAAGGATTTCTGGCACCAAGGATTAACCAATCAGATACAACCTTATTATATGATGTGACCAATAAGATGCATCTCTATTATATACCTCTATACTTATGGTTCAAGACAGGGCATTCACAGCAGATAGTTATTGTTGCATTGGCTGTTGTCATTTTTTAAATTTGACAATCTAAGGGAAAAGAAGTCAGTGCCCCTGACTAAATAGTCAGGTATTGTGTGTTTTAAAAATTCTTGCAGCTCACTGGTTGTACATCACTGATCTACTATATGCCAGGCACTGTTCTAGGTGCCCTGAATTCAGCAGTGAGCAAAACAGACATCTGTTCCCTCACGTACTGAACAATCTAAACTGGGAGAAAGGTAACTACTGGTCAGTCGTCGGGGTTCTGCCTTCAAATGTATATCGTGATCTGGCCACTGCTCATCGCCTCCACCAGCACCACTCCAGCTCAGCTCCCATCGTCTCTCACCTGTAGAGTTCTTTAACTCCCTGCTCGCTCTCCCTGCTTCGGCCCTATCCCCCAGTCATATTCTCTCATTGAATAAGCTGGGAGACTATCACCGCAGCGAGAAAACAAAGACTCCTACATGCTCTGGATACATGGGAAAAGCAGATTCCCAGTGCTCCTCAGAATCGCTCTGGCAGGTGGCCTAACATATGAATTCCAGAGCCCCAGTCCTGTGGGTTGTTAGCTGGCACATGTGGCATGAGGCCAGAAATCTTCATTTTCAGGAATTTCGCCGCCTAGTACTTCCTGGGGAATCTCTTGCAAAGCCAGTAGGTGACAAGCCATATCATTAACACTGATTGGTTTATTCAATCAGACGACACCTTTGTCTCCAGGTTATCTGGAGTTTGTGTACCTACTACACGAGGAGAAAAGAAGATGGCATCACCACTGTAAGCAATGCAAACGGCTTATCTCATAGAATTCTATACAAAAAAGTTTGAATTTATTAACTTTTCCAAAAACCCAATAAGGCCTGGAAGCTTTATTTAATAAGCCATTATTCTGATACATTTTCTTGTCCTCAATTCAAGCCACAGAACTTCGTGGGCCTATATAGGCAAGATGGTCGTTTAAGTACAATGGAAACTGTTGTTAAAGTAATAGAAACAATTTTAGAGAATTAAGCTGCCATCTGGAGTACAAACTACAGCTATATGATTTTTATTCACTTTTAATCAGGACATAACCTGGAGTTCATAAAAGAAATTGCTTACAGATTTGGCTATATAAAAATTCAAATGTCTTTATGATGATGTCTCCATAATCAAAGTTAAAAAGTAAACAACAGTCTGAGAGAAACATTTACACTGCAGAAAAGAAACAAAAGCTCTCATTATAAACAATGTCTAGGGATCAAAAAGGAAAAGATCCTAAGAGAAATTGGGCAAAGACTCTGAACAGGCAATTAAATGAAAACATACAAGTGGCTAACATATGTAAGATTTGTTCTATCTCAGTAGTATTCAAAAAATGCAAATGATCATGGTGGATGATCTTTTTAATACGTTGCTGTATGCGGTTTGTCAATATTTTGTTGAGGATTTTAGTACCTATGTTCATCAGTGATATTGACCTGTAGTTTTCTTTCTTTGTGGTGTCTTTGTCCAGTTTTTGGTTTAGGATGATGCCGGCCCATAAAAAGAGTTTCGGAGTCTTCCTTCTTCTTGGATTTTTTTGGAATAGTCTGAGAAGGCTGGGGTTTAGCTCTTCCTTAAATGTTTTGTAAAATTCTCCTGTGAAACCATCTGGTCCAGGGCTTTTGTGTGCCTGGAGTTGTTTTATTACTGCTTCAGTCTCACCAGCTGTTACCAGCCTGTTCAGGCTTTCTGCTTCTTCATTCAGTTTTGGAAGATTATATTTTTCCAGGAGTTTGTCCATTTCACCCAGGTTTTCAAATTTCTTGGCATATAGTTCGTAGTAATTTCTTAGAATCCTTTGTATTTCTTGGTATCAGCTGTAATTTTTCATCTTTCATTTCTGATTTTATTTATTTGCATCCTTTCCATTTTTTCTTGATGAGTCTGCTTAAAGGCTCATCGATTTTGTTCATCTTTTTAAAGAACCATCTCCTGGATTTATTGATCCTTTGAATTGTTCTCTTAGTCCCTATGTCATTCAATTCTGCTCTGATCTTGATTATTTGCTCTGGGCTTTGTTTGTTGTTTCTCCAGTTCTCGTAGATGTAGGGTTAGGTTGTTTATTTGAAATGTTTCTATCTTTTTGGGGGTAGGCCTGTATTGCTATGAACTTTCCCCTGAGGACTGACTTCACAGTGTCCCTTAGGTTTTGGACTGCTGTATGTTCATTTTCATTTCTTTCTAGAAACTTTTTGATTTCTTCTTTGACCTCATTATTGACCCATTCATTGTTTAATAGCATGCTCTTCAGCCTCCATGAGTTTGAATGTTTTTGAGTTTTTTCCTTGAGGTTGGTTTCTAGTTTTAAGCCCTTGTGGTGTGAGAAAATGCTTGATATGATTTCAATTTTCTTGAATTTGTTGAGGCTTGTTTTATGTCCTATCATGTGGTCTATCTTTGAAACTGTTCCATGTGCATTTGAAAAGAATATGTATTTGCTTCTTTGGTATGAAAGATTCTACATATATCAATTTGGTCAGTTTGATCTAATGCATCATTCAGTTCCATAACATCCTTGTTGATATTTTATTTGGATGATGTATCCATTTTTGAAAGTGGGGTATTAAAATCCCCTACTGTAAGTGTGTTGCTGTCTATAACTTTCTTGAAGTCCTCCAGGATTTTGCTTATATATTTGGGTGCTCCTATGTTGGTTGCATATAGGTATACAATGTTTATGTCTTCTTGATGGATTCTTCCTTTGAGTATTATGAAGTATCCTTCCGTATATCTTTTTATGGCTTTTGTTTTGAAGTCTATTTTGTCTGATATAAGTATTGCTATCCTGGCTTTTTTCTCCTGGGAGTGGAATTCATCCCAGGGATGCAAGGATAGTACAGTATTCTCAAGTTAATAAACATAATACATTACATAAACAGAAGGAAAGACAAAAATCACATAATCATATCAATAGATGTGGAAAAAGCACTTGATAAGGTACAGCGCCCATTTATGATAAAAACACTCAGTAAAGTGGGAATAAAGGGGGCACACCTCAACATAATAAAGATTATAAACAAGAAACTTATTTCCAACATTATACTGAACACCCAAAAACTAAAATCTTTCCCACTAAGATTGGGAACAAGACAAGGATGTTCACTTTCACCATTTCTGTTCTACATAGTATTAGAAATCTTAGCCACAGCCATCAGACAAGAAAAAGAAATAAAAGGCATTCAAATTGGAAAGTAGGAAGTAAAACTGTCATTGTTTGTGATGACATGATAGTGTATATAGAAAACCCTATAGACTGCATCAAAAAACTGCTTGACCTAATAAGTGAATTTGGTAAAACAGCAGGATAAAAAGTTGATATTCAGAAACTGAAGGCATTTTTGTACATCAGCAATGAAATATCAGAATCAGAAATCAGGGAAAAAATCCCATGCACTATAGCAACAAGAAAAATAAAGTACCTAGGAATAAACTTAACCAAGAAGGTTAAAGACCTACCCTCATAAAACTGCAAAACACTGAAGGAATAAGTTAAGGAAGACACAAACAAATGGAAGGATATACCATGTTCATGGATTGGAAGAATTAACATCATCAAAATGTCCATACTACCTAAAGCAATAGATTCAATGGAATCCCTATTAAAATACCAATGACATATTTCACAGATATGAACAAACATTTCAAAAATTTATATGGAATCATAAATGACCTTAAATAGCTGCAGCAATTTTGAGAAAGAAGAACAAAGTAGCAGGTATCACATTAACTGACATCAAACTATATTATAAGGTCACTGTAATCAAAACAGTCTGGTACTGGCATAAGAACAGACACATGGTTCAGTGGAACAGAATAGAGAGCCCCCAAATAAACCCATGTCTCTGTGGTCAATTAATATTTGACAAAGTGGGTAGAAACATAAAATGGAGTAAAAATAGCCTCTTCAACCAATGGTGTTGGGAGATCTGGACAGCTACATGCAAAAAGAAAAAAGAAAAAAGAAATTTGACTAACAACTTACACCACACACAAAAATAAACTCAAGATGGATTAAAGACTTAAATGTAAGTTGTAACACAATAAAAGTCCTAAAGGAGAACATAGGCAGAAAAATCTCAGATATTCCACACAGCAATATTTTCACTGATATGTCCCCTAGAGCAACGGACATAGAGGGAAGAATAAACAAATGGGACTTCATCAAAGTAAGAAGTTTCTGCATGGTTAAAGAAAACATCAGCAAAATGAAAAGGGAACCAACCAGATGGGAAAATATATTTGCCAATGATACCTCGGACATGGATTTGATCTCCAAAATATATAAAGAACTCACACGACTCCATTCCAGGAAGACAAACAACCCAATTAAAGAATGGGTGAAGGACCTGAACAGACACTTCTACAAGGAGGACACACATAGGGCCCAGAGACATATGAAAGGATGTTCAGCATCACTAGCTATCAGAGAAATGCAGATTTAAAAACCACAATGAGATACCACTTCACACCAGCCAGAATGGCCATCATAAGCAAATCAACAAACAACAAGGGCTGGCGAGGATGTGGAGAAAAGGGAACCCTAGTGCACTATTGGTGGGAGTGCAGACTGGTGCAACCACTGTGGAAAATAGTTCAGAATTTCCTCAAAAAACTAAAAATAGAACTGCCTTTTGACCCAGCAATTCCACTGCTGGGATTATACCCTAAGAATCCTGAAACACCAATTCAAAAGAACCTATGCACCCCAGTGTTCATAGCAGCACAATTTACAATAGCCAAGAATTGGAAGCAACCTAAGTGCCCAACAGTAAATGAGTGGATCAAAAAACTGCGGTACATTTACACAATGGAATACTATGGAGCACAAAGAAAGAGACAGCTACTACCCTTTGCAACAGCATGGATGAAACTGGAGAGCATTAGGCTAAGTGAAATAAGCCAGGCGGTGAAAGACAGATACCACATGATCTCACCTATAAGTGGAACCTAATCAACAAAATAAGCAAGCAAAATATAACCAGCAACATTGAAATAAAAAACAGACAATAAACAAAGGGGAGGAGTGAGGGAATAACAGGGGAAAAGGAGGGGAAGGGTCATCAAGGAATATGCATAAAGGACCCATCAACAAGCCAAATTGGGGAAGGATTGAGGGTGGGAGGTGGGAAGGGGTGGGGCTGTGGAAGGTGGTGGTGGGAAAATGTTGACATGAGGATGATAGGATGGGGTGGAGGGTGGAGGGGATAAAGGGGAGAAAGAAAATGAGACAACTGTAATAGCATAATCAATAAAACACACACAAAAGAAATAAAAATAAAATAAAACAAAATCTAAAAATAAAAAATGAAAAAGCAAATAAAAAAACAATTTTTAAACTGATTTTTAAAAAGTGCAAATGAGAAATCGGTGTGACATTTTTGTTTAGGATCTTGATAAAACACTTTTTTAATGGTAAGAAATAGTGGTTGAGATTGGGTAAAAAAAGGTAGTCTAGTTGTATACAGCTTGTGGGAATAAAAATTGTTTCTGTGGTTTTTAAGAGTAATTTGGAATTATGTATAAATTAAAAACTCAAATATTCTTTGGTCTGACAATTCCAGTGCAGTATAGTCTACAAAAGTACTAGCATCTATGGGCAAAGATTTCTAAGAATGTCAATTTCAACATTATGTATAATGATAAAATTTGGGAATAATTATTTATTAATGGAGTAATAATAAAATAAACATGAAATGTTATCCAATATTTCAAAAATGAGGCAGTTTCAGCATTACTTATAATAATAAAACTTGAAATAATTATTTATCGGTAAAGTAATAAAAAGTAAACATGAAATATCCAGTTATTAGAAGAATGAGGGAGTTTCAACATTACTTATACTAATGAAAAGTTGGAAATAATTATGTATCAATAAAGTAATAAAAAAATAAACATGAAATGTTATCCAGTAGTTCAAAGAATGAGGTACAATAGTAAGTCTGATAAAGAAAAACCTCCTTGGTATATTAAGTGAAAAAAGGATCAACTCACAGAATGATACATGTAGGATACTTAAATTTGGTATTGTTTTAAACTTATATGGTTAGATACATAAATATATGCATGTAAAAATATTTTATAAGGTCTGGATGGATATAGCATAACATTGGCTACTTCTGAAGAAGAAAATAACTTGGGAAGGGGGAATTTATGGGAATTTTTCATCGTTTAATGTGTATAGCATTATGTAAAATTTTTTACAAGTATCATTGAAAAAATAAATGACATATACATTATATTTTTCCTAATATTGGAGAAAAATTGCCAAGTTAAAAAGCTCTTAAAGCAACGCACACTTTAATTATCACAGTTCTAATGGTAAGAAAAGGAAAAAAGAAACCCTGAACTGCTCTACTATACTTAGATTTGACTGAATTCCAGTGCTATGTTGAAGAATACATTAAAAACATTACCACTTTATGATTAAAAATAAAAGATTTAGGGTGTGGTGGATATTTCAAAGTGGGAGTCTGGGTAAAAATTACTTCACTTGTTTGTTTTTATTTCCCTCCTAAAGCTTGAGCTGACAAAAATTGGCATAGTTTTTTTTGTGTGTGTGTGTGTGTAACTCTTCTCAGGCAAAATAAAATCATGACCACATGAGAATGTATTTCCCATTCCCCTCAATCCTGTTAACAGCTTCATTGCACCTCTGGGTACAAAGATCCTATTCCTTTAACTGAAGGAAGTGTCCCTTATACTCTGGGCGGACACCTACCACCCTCATGTCTTTGTTGTGAATTCAATAGGGCATTGATGCTAATAAAGGCCTTGTGATCCTTTCCACAGGTAGACCCGCTCAACTGTCCTAACTGTCCTTCCCTAAACTGCTGGGGATCATCATTTCACCACAGATCACTTGTCCCAGTGAAGTGCATTTTCACGACTTGCCCTGTTATCCATGGAAAGGCAACTTCTATCCAAATCCCAGGAGTGCTTTAAACTTTATTTCCGATATTAATTAGATTCAAAGTTATCTACCTTCCCCAAAGGGATATGTAGAAAAATGTCCTCTAGTGGACAATCCAACCTGCGGTATCACAAGGCAGGGGTGGCAACATTTGAAAAGAAAAGGTGGAATTTCCTTTCTTTACATGTGTGAATGGGAGCGTGTGTGAGCGCGGTCTATTTTGTCTATGGGAGGGAGTGGGGTCTTGTAGTGAGTAGCAGTCTTTAACAATATTTAAATACATATGTATATAAGTATGCACATTTTTCCCCTCCTTTAAAAAAAAAAAAGAGTGAGGCCGATCTCTTTATATTTGATCCTAATCCCTTCTCCCGCCTGAGTGGCCCGGGAGCGCCCCTCTTTCTAATAAATGGCTGGCAGCCAGCCTTTCACGCGCTAGCCTTTGATCACCTCTGAGCTGTCAGCCGCGACGCTGTTTTCCTCCCAGCTCTTGTTCTTGCCTAAAAGTGGAAGTAATACCCCTTGAAAGAAATACCCTAGGTGTCCTGCAAAGCATCAATCTATTTCTTCTTTTTTTCCCCCGACGCCCACCCTCCCAGCTTGAACAAATCCCCTTCTTCCTCCCCCTCCCCATTCTGCAGAATCCCAGTTCCTTCGGAGACACCCTCCGCTGTGCCGTGTGACCCCCTAGTCCCTCGCTGTCTGAGACTCTACCACCCGGCCAGACGGGGGAGGCTCCGCCCCACGCCTCCCCCCACGCTCCCCTCCTTCTCGCCGGAGCGGGATCCTGCCGGCCTCTGCGTTTGCGTGCACTGCGGTTTGCTTTCGAGAACGCACGCCTTGTTTTTCTCTGGGTGTAGCCTTTCTCTGACCCCCCGAATTCTTCCCTTTCCCTTCCCCCGCCAGGGACTTGGAACGGCCCCACGGATTCCTCCGGCTGGCGTTCAGGTCTTGGGCTTCAGCACTGGGCGGTGGAGACTGCCCCCCAGCTCCTGCTTCGTTGTGCGCAATTGCAAAGGCGGCCGCTTCCAGACAGGGCTTTGAACACGTTTTCCAGCGCGTGTTCCCGTTTCTTGTTTACAGCCGAGATTCTAAGCAATCTGTGTCCCCTCTTATCATCATGTCAGGCAGTGATGTATAGTTTGTAAATATTATTCAAAGGAAATAATTTGCAAAGGCAAACAATTACAAGTAGAGTATATGGACCATGAGGTTTGTCTTTAATGTGTTTACCAGGAGGACAGGGAAGGGGGCTGGGAGACGGGAAATGATGGGGCAGGAGGGGGCAAGACTCCAAAGGATTCTGATTCTGTGACAGTGACAGAACTAATTAAACATAATGCTGCTTAAAAGCCTTTGCTCTCCTCCTGAAATTGCTCGAAAGTATGCATTATTTAAAAAAAAAAAGGATGATGTAGAAGGGGGAGGGCTTAAAATGACTGAATACAACTCATTGTGCTGGCTCAAAAAATGTCAAACTGCAGTGGAAAGAAATACAGCATCGCAGGCTGGTGTGCTGAGGCCCCGGCTAGGGAAGCTGGATCGGCTAAGTGGAAAATTCCTGCCGAGGACGTGTTTCCATTTCCAATGGGAAGAAAGAGAGTGTTGTTGGAAGCTGGCGATTCTTTGGAAAATACAGAAAACACAGGGAAGATGACAAAATGACCTCACTGAACTCTGATAAATTAAGAAAACAAATAGTTTTAGCCAACATACCACATTCTTTATAGTGCCTGTGCCTGAATAACAACGCTGAACTACACGTTCAGTGAGAGGCTGAAATCTCAGCTCTCCCCCTCTGGTCCCCACGTCTCCAGAACGGAGAGAAACGATATTTTAGGCACTGGCGGTGGTGGAGAAACATGACTGTAGAAGTGTGTACGTGATGCAGACCTCTGTGTGCACTTAGGGATGTATTTGCTTTGCATCCTGAATACTAAACTGATGGTGGCACCTTTGTTTATTAGAAAGCAGAGGATTTTCAGGTTAGGCTGCATCTCTCTTGAAAGAGCCTCAACCGTTAAGGGGAGTCCACCAGATTTTACTAGGTTGGGGCGGCCTCTGCAGAGGCTAGCGGGGTTTCTTCAAGGGTAGCTTCCATGGTATCATGAGGAACTAGCCAAAGGTGGAGAGGTAAGAGGGAACACAGTTCGGTGGAAGTGTGAAGGTTTTCTCCTCTAGCTGCCACTAGAATCACCGTTTTATGTCATCTGCCACATATCCTGGGGGAGAAAAACAGAGCCTAAGCAGAAGCCATGATTTTTGTTTTGCAAAGCTTCTGTCAGAAAGAAAGGGGACAAAAACATGCCAGGCATGGAATGTTCTACACAAACACAATGCTGTTCAAACGATTTTCATTTGCTGTGCTGATCCTGTCTCTACCAGACCTACAACATACTGACAAGTTTGAGAAAACTCATTTTGCTTTTACGGCTCTCTGTGTATGCGTGTGTTGGATGGCACTTTTAAAATTTAATCTCTGTCCTTAACAGTATGGGAATTAAATGACTGTTGTGATACATTGAAAACTCTTTCTGAAAAGTATTTCCCATGTTCAAGATATTAAAAAAAAAACTTATAGATAACCTAATTTATGTGGTCCAACCCCCACCTACTGACAAACCCAAAGCATAAATCATCATGCCTTGTCTCGCTCATATATTTCCTCGCCTTTCACATTTACCTGAGTATGTAAATGCAATGCTATGATGGACCTTGGGATTTCAACATTTTACATAGGAAGCAATATTAGTTCAGGACAATTATTAAGCTGTGTCTGAATGCCAAGCTAATCCTGATAGTTGACTGAGGAAATGATACATTGGGAGTTGGTCACTAAACATTTGAAATATAAACATTCTTGTTTGTTCTTACAAACAGCCCACTTACATAGTTGTTTAAAAGGAGTTGGAAAGAGTTCTATTGATACATACTGTATATTCCATAAAATTCTTTTAGCGTTCACTAGTTCTTAGTATACTTACAGAGTTGTGCAATTATTACTGCAGCTCTGTTTTAAAACATTTGTGTCACTTGAAAAAGTTACGTTGCAGTCATTGATGACGACTATTAATTCCCACCCCAGACCTTAGCTGACACTTACCTAGTAACCTAGTTTCTCCCCGGATGTTTGTCACTGTGTGTGTGTGTTTGCGGGGGAGTTGCTTGCACTGAACATAATATTTTTGAGGTCCGGCAGTGTTGTTCCTGTAATTGATGAATAGTATTCCACTGCACTGATAGATCACATTTTGTTTCTCCATCGTTGACAGAGTTGTCTTTTGGGTTGTTTCCGCTTCTGGGCTACTTTGAATAATGCCACTATAAATATTCATATACGTTTCTTTATGTGGACAGAAGTTTTTAAATTTAATTTCTGATAGATACCTGGGAGTGGAATTGCTGGGTCATATAGTATGTCTATGTTTAAGTTTTTTACAGAAATTGACAGACTGTTTTCCAAAGTGGCCGTACCATTTTACATTCCCATCAATGATTTATGAGGGTTTCAATTGCTCCAAATCTTTACCAACACTTGTTATGGTCTATTTTTTTTTTTTTATTATAACCATTCTGGTGGACGAGAAATGATATCTCGTCATGATTTTGATTTGTGTTTCCTAATTACCAGAGACGTCGTGCCTTTTTACATCTACTTACCAGCCATCTGTACATATATTTTAGAAGAAATGTCCATTCAGATCCTTTGTCTACTTTCCAGTTGGGTTTTTTTGTTTTTTTTGCTTTTTATTATTGACTTATAATAGTTAGTTTTATATTGGATACAAGTTCCTTATTGGAAATATGATTTGAGAATATTCTGGTCTTTGGGTTGTCTCATCTTTTTCTTGATAGTGTCTTTTGAGTCACAAAAGTTTTTTTTCTAATTTTGAACAAATTCAATTTATCAGTTGTTTTTATTCATTAGACAAGCTACTGTGGTCATACCTAACCTTCTTACAGAGTTTTAAATTGCAGTTGACCCTGAAACAATGTGGCGGTTAAGGGTACCGACAACCCCACACAATTGAAAACCTTCATATAACTTTTGAGTATCCAAAAACTTAACTAGTCATCTCTTGGTACCCATGGGGAGTAGAGGGGACTGGCTGCAGGACCCCTGCAAATACCCAGATCTGTGTATGATCAGCCTCTTATATAAAATGGCATAGGGCAACGCATACAGTCGGCCCTCCATATCCACAGATTCCCCACAGTGGATCCAAACTAGTGTTTAAGATCCTCAGTTGGTTAAATCTGCATTTGTGCAACCCAGGGATGTAGACAGATGGCTGTATAGTTATTGAAAAATATTGCACATATGTGAACCCCTGAAGTTCAGACACATGTTGTTTAAGGGTGAACTGTACTTTATTATTTCCGTTTCAGGAAAGAAACATTTGAGATCTAAAACATTTTAGATTCTTCAGATCAAGCAAGAACTTGGTACAGAAGGTGAATTCGAAGTTTCAAGCTCCAGATAATACCGGTTAGGTCTACCTTGATGATGACAATACACGTTTCTTTAGTCCATGTTAAGTATGACAATAGAACAATTTTTCAGGTGCAGGACAAAAGTACACTAGATACACTTTTAGCACAGATAATGCAATATGTGTATTCAGTCAAAATAAATTTCAGAACTACAAAAATATCAACTTAGAGTGTGCTGCATTTGTTGTATGTATTTGATTCATGGGACCCAAGTTTAAAGGTGCTGATCAATGTATTTCAATCCAGCCTCTGTATGTTTGGGACTCTCTGTATAACTTTACTTAAAGACTGCGTCAAAAGTCTAGTTGGAAGTCATTTATCACCTCCTTGCCTCATGAAAAATACATTGTGTGTGAATATTTTCCTCATCTTCCCTCAGATACGATCACCTGTGTGGGTGTCCGTGTTCTGACATGACTGTTGGGGAGGCTGAGCTCTCCCCCACCTGGAAGGGGGGCTAAGGCACTGGCAGTAGATGATGGCATCACCTGCATCGATGCGAATTGCAGTGAGCAATGGGAGGGTATTGCCATAGTCCTACACGGAGGCATTTTTATTTCTTCTTTAAATCACTGATCATCTATCACTCACATTTCTTCTGCTTCCCAGAGGAGCCCTTGCAGAATATCACCCAACGGTCTAAGAGATGTAACAAGAAAATAGGCTCACAGGCAGGTGTGGATGAGATAGAATATCGACTATACTAACTAGACTAGGAAATGTACTTAAATGAGTTCCAGATAGGAAGAACAAGAGAAAGAATCCCATTCCTTCCAGCCACTGGGAATGGGAAGAAAGACGGAAAATTACGTGCCAGAAGGCTATCTTTTCTGCCTTGCATCCCCAGTTGCTTGATTAGACCAATCCCAAAGAAGACAGTGGCTTCAGAAAGAACAAAAACAAAAAAAACAAACATATATAGGTGGGGATACGGTGGGAGAGGGAGAAGTTGGGATTCCAAGGCCACCAGCAATCTTTCCCTTTTCATGCTTTGGCTCTGGGAGAAACTTATCTTGTGGGACGGTTCCACACCTCTTTAGAGCATTGCTATATCAAAGGAGTCCTGTCAGGATAGCATGGTTGGAAGAAGAAGGCCTTGGTGTTTAGCAAGCCTTAGTTGTCCTCAGTTCCTGTTTGGCATGGACAGGGTCCCCAAATAGCTTAGAGTCTGGCCAGGGGGTCTGTGGCAACTTCCACCATAATATGGAGTAAATGGACAGCAACTGTGCAGAGGATACCTGGGTTAGATGAAGGCTATTAAGGCTTCCAGAACTCTAGAACACATTGCAGATTGAAAGACACCAAACAAACAAACAAACAAACAAGAAATCCTTTTTCTGCTGGAGGTACAGGAGAAGGGAGAAGGAGACTCTAGATTGATTCTGAGTAACCCCAATGGAAGCTTACTATACTAAAAAGCCAGCTTAAGATACTGGATTTTACTCTGAATTCCAGATGGGGACTGCGTAAGTTAGGGTTTAATCAGAGAAACAGAACCAGTAGGTTTATATACAGTGAAATATGTATTGCAAGGAATTGGCTTACACAATTGTAGGGCTGGTTAGGCAAGTTTGAAGTTGATTATTTAGGATAATCATACTCACTTAAGTCAACTGATTATGCACTTTAATCGCCTCTATAAAATGCCTTCACAGTAACACCTCAATTACTGTTTGATTGAATACCTGGTACTGTAGCTAAATGGGCACACAGAAGCGATCACCCCAGGGAATTATGTTTATTCTCCCACAGTCCCCCCTCTCTATCAGTGGGCTTCCAAGAGGAAGACTAGGTGCCTTTCATATAAAATAAAGGAGTTCACTCTTTTTCACAGCTGAGTCTCCCATGAGCATATATGTAAATGCTAGTCTGTCTGAGAAAGAGAGACGCTTAAATGTGGTTTGTAGGATCAAGTGCACGATCTTCCTTTTTCCTCCACTTGGAGCAGAGCCAAAGTACAAAGGCAGGATCTGTTCGGCAAAAAGTTGTATTTCATACTTCTGGCCTCCAGAACCATGAGAAAATAAATTTCTGTTGTTTTAAGCCACCAGGTTTGTGGTAATTTATTACGGCAGCCCTAGGAAACTAATACAAACATACTGTAAATTTAGCTTTATTTAAACAACTTGAAGAGTGTATCGGAACCATTGCCACCTCAAGACATTCTTTGGGCATTTTCTGTTCTTTTTTCTTTTTTCATAGCGCTCTTTTTCTTTCTTCTCCTTAAATAAGAAAACAACTCCGACCAAAGAAGTGCTCATAAGGGGTGTTTTTAAAATATCACCTCCTGGCTTATTTCACAGATACCATATGATCGCACCTATAAGTGGAACATAACCAACAAAACAAACAAGCGAGCAAAATAGGACCAGAGCCATGGAAATAGAGAACAAACTGACAGTGAGCAGAGGGGAGGAAGGAGGGGATAATGGAGGAAAGAATGGGAAGGGTCTAGTCAAGGAACATGGATGAAGGGCCCATGGAGAAGGAAAATGGGGGTGGAGGGGAGAAGGGCTGAATGTGGGAGGGGGACAGGCAAGGCAGGGGAGAGCAATGGGGGAAATATGGGGACAACCACAATTGAACAACAATAAAAAATATTTTAAAAATCACATTTTATGTCTTCACGAGGATTTTACCTTTGCTATATTCAGATGACTTTCAATTTTTTCAGATCACTGAGAAGTGCTTTTCTCATGCCAGTGAATATTACTGCCAGGTGTGAGCCAAAAAGGTGATGTGAAGTCCTCTTTTTCTCTTTTCCCTCTAAGCCCGTATTTCAGCAAATCACGACCCCCCCCCCGCAACATCTCTGTCTCTCCCTCCCTTTATGCTAAACTTCATACTTTTATCGGTGATCTCCCTGGTCTCCCTGCCCCAGTTATTCCTCCCCTAAGTTGTCACCTAGTCAAATACTACAATCTCAGTTAGATCTCGGTACCCCGCCTCTCTGCCCCCAACTTAAAAATCACCAAAAGTTTTCCACTGCAGCTAGAATAAGATAAAAATCCCTGGTAAGGACACACAAGGCCAGCTTATCTGGATCCCGACAACAGAGACAGGCTCATCACGAAGCCTCTCACTCGTATTTCCCGTGTCCCAACAACTCTGGCCTGACATCTTTTTGTGAACAGTGGTAAGGGTATGCTAGCCTTTGGGCCTTTGCATTCAAGTCTCCCCTCAAATATCACATTTCCAAAGAAAATTTCCATAATACCTCTTATAATTATTCTACTATTGTTATCATTGCCCTTATCACAAACCGTAAAGACCTGGTTGTTTGCATACTTAGTCATTGCCTGTCTAAATTCACCAGAAGGTAAGCTCTTGAGACGTGGAACTTTGCCATTCACATCCATTTTGTATCCTTAGTGAACAGCGCCTGGCACATAGTAGATAGTTAATAAATATTCAGTAAATATTTGCTAAAAGGGCGAACACATAATAAATGTTAAAATAGAAAATGATGTGTTGCGCTGTAGCTGGGTAAGCTATGAGTTACCTAACTTCATATATAAGCTACTTATTAAAATCTATTAACTTGCATCATTCTGACTTTTAATGCCTGTTATTTCTATTGACAACTCAATTAACGATCTGCAAAATGTAATAACTTTAGTAATGTTTAATGACATTCCCAAATCTGACCGAACTGTAAGGCTGTTTTTCAGCTGAGGACACAAAAGCTGCAAGAATGGTACCAATTTTTCCTGTTCCTCACAGTTCAATTCACCTGCCATTTGCCTTTCATGTTTGAACAGTCCCCCAGCAGCCCAAGGAAGCAAAACTCCCATTTGGGCCTGGCTGACACCAGGACCGCGGGGTGGGTCATTTAAAGTAACATTTGCCTGTTTAGGATGCACAGGGTTACGCTGATAGAATTTAAGTTTTCCATTTGGATTGAGAAGAAAGCAGCAAGCGATGAGGACAAAACACAGAGAGCGAAGTGTTTGTTCTGTGGAAAGCCCCCAGCTTGACAGTGTTTACTTTGGGTGTCTAATACCGCAGAGTTCCTTGTAAGATATGTTCGCCACGCTTCTAGTTGGCAGCACCATGACTTCTGGTATAAAAGACTCTGATTATTTAAGACACGGTTATGTTTAACGGCACTGCATGCAACTAACTAAAAATGGAGACCACCATCACTCCCCAGACGTATACCCACAATGGAACAGTTCGATATGCTTTATGTTTGGATGACCGGCCCGGCACTGGGTCGGTGTCCAGAAGGGCTTGGCTATCTGCTATGAGATGTTAAAAGTTTCACAGTTCACTAGGAGGCTAACTGCTTTTATAAGCACATAACATTTAAAAGCAGAAATCAATTATATAAATCCATATTAAATATCTGAAAAGTTTTTTCAAATATATATATAATCATACCATATATGTTATATATATATCATACACAAATATGATAGCTAGGTAGCTATAGATATAGAGACAGATAGCCAGATATGACGAGCATGGGGGTTTTGTGTTAAATGCTTCTTAAATTTCAAAATATAATTAAAAATATAAAATACACAAATTATTGTTAACTTTATTTCAAAGTATATGAGTTTCTCTTAATAGGGTTTAGTAAAGTTCAACTTACTAGACACTAAATAATAAGAGGCAACAAACATATATATAACACAATTTTCCCTTAATTCATTGTAGTTAAAGGATTTATTGGCAAAGTGAAACCATTTTAGAGAATTTTGAAACTGAGCTTCGCCATAAACCCAAGGTAGAAAAACACTCTCATACACATATACATATCCACGCTTTCTGAGAGAGGGAGGGAGACAATGAGAGAGAAAGGGATTTTTCTGTCCCTAAACACTTTGAATAAAAAGCACTAGAGTCTCCTATGGTTTAATGTCATTTGGGTAAACATTTCTAAAGGATGTACTAATTATCTCACCGAATCTAATTATGAAAATATTTTAAGTCAAGTTTAATCAAATTACTACTCTTTGATACTACTTTCAGAGTCTTCATTATTTCATTTTTATTTGGATATATGAAATAAAAAATTATGAAATGACCTTAAAAATTGTTTATTGCCACATAAAGCAGAGGAAATCACAGAACTCTCAGTCCCTCCCATGTCCCAAATCCCTTAAAATACCTCGTAAAACAGCATGATCTGATCTATCACATATATTCAGGTTTCTAATGATCTCTGCATCTCAAGTTCATTTATTATTTATTATTTATGACATACTCAGATGGTCTGCTAATGTGCATGTTGGGGGAAAAAATCTATATTGGACATTTAGAAAAAATGATAAAGAAACTTTTAAAAAGATAAAGTTAACCTCTATTTGATTTTAAATCACGCTCATGCTCGTCCAGGAAGAAAACAGAACCGAGCTCAGCCAGCGGGAGCCTGACCGGCCTGCGAGCCAGAGCTTGGGGCAGTCGGGGGACTCTTGCTTGGCCGGAGACCCCACCACAGAGCAGCTCTGGCCAGAATTAAGAGAACATCAAAACCTCAAACAAGCTACACTCCTGTGGGTTTGGGGGGAAACAAGACACTTAAACATTCCTGGTATGGTTTCCATGGAAACATCGGTAACAACAGCTCTGTAATACTACGGGTTTCTGTTTTCTTAACCCTTCAGGGCATCAACTGAATGAAAACTTCCTTAAGGAAATATTTCAACTAACTAGGTGGACTGGAGTAAATTAAACTCAGTGATGTGTGACTTTCTGACCCCTTCTCATAGCCCAAGATGCGGGGGTTGGGGGGAGAGGCAGAAAGTTGGAGAGAGCCAGCCGTGCGCTAATTCCACCTTGACTTTCTTGAGAGTTTACTTCATAAAAGAGTTACATTGGCACTATTTAGAGGTGACTAGTTGGAAAAATAACAAACACACCAAACAAATAAAAAGTTAAGTAACCTTTGGAAGTCCCCATCAAATATAATTAGTGAAGGGGAAAGTCCAAAATCCAAAGAGTTGTATAAAACTACATTGTCTAAAATGACAGAAAACAGCTAACAACCGTTAAAACATGTGGATCCAAAATAAAATAAGGGTTTAAGAAAATTTTATTGGGCCAATTTTATCTAACATAAGTCAAAGTTAATAATTCAGAGCAATCATCTTGTTTGATTAGCTGAGAAAATTATGCGGTTAGAAAAGGTTGGGATGGGCTATTGCAGTCATGAAAACTTTTTAAGTGTATAATAAGAAACACAGCTACGAAGAGGTTTAATTATTTGGCATGTACTAAATAAAATAAAAATCACAGTAACTAGTAATGATAGTAACAATAAGAATGATAATTGTAAGAAGACAAAGAAAATATAAAAGAAACATAGTGATGGTTTCTAATTTAAGAATCTTCAAAAGTATCAGTGATACAGTATTTGTGAAAATTTTTCGCAACGGGAATTGTTCCTTAAAATGTAATCTGATTTATAAACAAAGATTATGCTTTTATTTTGGTATTCATTTTGAAGATTTTATTTATTTATTTTCAGAGAGAGGAGAAGGGAGGGAGAAAGAGAGGGAAACATCAATGTGTGGGAGAAACATCGATGGACTCATCAGCTGCCTCTTGCACGCCCCCGGCCAGAGATCTGGCCCGTAAGCCAGGCATGGGCCCTGACCTGGAATCAAACTGAACAATGCCCAACCCACTGAGCACACCAATCAGGCTAGATTATGCTTTCTGTAAACTCTTAGCATCCAGGAATGCTGTGGAGCTGGAGTAAATTAATAAACATACCGCTCAAACACGCAACTTTTAATTCCTTCATCCAAGACCAGTAATCATTGGATAATCATTGAAATCATTGGATAATCAATTTATTTTAAACTATGTTTAATTTATCAATTCAATTTAAAAAGACTGCTCAATCTGTACTGAATAGCTGATATTCGACAATCAATAATATTAAAGAATTCTCTTAAATCAAAACTTGATATAAGGGAGTTTGGAAGTAACTGGGCTCAAATTATTTGAGTTTAAAATATTTATATATAATTATTTAAGGGTACTTACAAGCTCACAATACTTGTTTTCTATAAATTTGATTACTACTAATGTCATCAATCATAATAATTAATGACTTAATAATTATAAATTTCTCTATATCTCTAAAAACTATTCAGAGAAGAGCTTGAATGTTCGATAAACTTTTTTTATATTATTAATAATATATTACATGCTAAAAGATCCATGAAATAAGAATGCACGAATATTATAATATTTTACCTATAGACTCACAAAAAAATGGAATATGTGAAATCTCTATATAAACCATAATCCTCAACTTCCTGTTTTATGTTTTTAGGCCTATTCAGACCAGTGACCACAAGGGATGTGGCTTTTGTTCAGACACAAAAGATGGCAGAGAATGCCCTCTCCACATTATCTTTTTGGACATGTAGACTTTGCTACCTCATCGAATATTTTTATTAATGTCATGCGCAGGCTCCTAAATTTGTAAGAATGCTGTCTCCAGGAAAGGTAGGCAAGAGGGGTGCATGTTTGGAGGCAGAAATTTTGTCTAGATTTTACTGGAAAGCTATTGGTTAATGAAGTACAAGTACTTTAACCCTTCAATGAATCATGTAACAAATTTGTGGACCCTTTGCATGGAAAATGTGTAAATCATCCAGTTGCTGAAGACTTCTTATCATTTCACTGTGAGAAAAGATCATGGTTTCCATTTGACATGTTCCCTACCACATAGATCGCCAGTTCTTCCTGGTATATCTGCTTTGGGAATCTGACCTATTTGACATGGGAATCTATCTGACATGGGAATGAAGATATGAGGATAGAGTCAACAAGTAAGGCCTGAAACATCTTATAGAGTTCTGTGTCCACTTACTATATTGTGCAACTTCAGGGCAGTTTACCTTTAATGAATTCCCACTGCGTGAAGGAGAGGGATTTCCAGGCCATTGTCCAAGAGTTACACTATATAGGCCAAAAAATAATTGGAATGGGGAAGACTAAGTAAGAAGGAATACTGAATGAAAATAATATAATAATGCTTTCCATGAAAATCATGTTTGATCAGGAAGGTAACAGCATATCCATCTAGAAATCATGGCAATAACTATGTTACCATTGGCTAAGAAACACCTAGATTAGTCACAATGTTTTCTTTTGGATCTTCCAAGGAGATCTATTCCCTATGAAACTTCAGAATATGTGAAAATACCTTCAAATATTGCAAGTGTGAGGTTTTGATCCAAATGATGAGCAGCATGCCCAAGTCCAACAAGAGTAGAATAAGACGGGAAAACAGAGCAAAAGGAATAAGACTGATAAATTTAAGCACCTCTGACCCACTGACAAACTAGAACGCCTTCACAAATCATCGGTCTCTTGGGAAATCATTCTGTATGTGTTTGCTTGTTTTTATTGTTTTATATGTATATTTTTAAAATTGTATTTCTTTTTTCTCAACACCCAGGTACACACATACTCACTAAGACAGTATTCTCTCTCTGTTCCAGATCTGCCTGATTCCTATCAGAACCTGAGCAGACTGCTGTAGCACCCAGCAACTCTTTCTATTTCTGGCTGGGACAGGTATTGTCTTTATCCTAACATAGTTGTCAGTACGTCCAAACTCCTGCACCAACACACACAGTCTTTGTCTCAGGATTTTAGTCCTCTAACACGAAGGTGCACACAGTGCCCTCCATGCTGTCCATCAGTTCATAAGGAAATCTGAAACACAGAGAGGAAAAAGGAATTGGAGGGATGTCTGTCCAGAAGATATCCAGCCATGTACTATGAAAAATAGAGACATTTATTGAAGATCCATGACACAAGAAACATTGTACATAGGACAATGACACCTGAGTCCCTCCAAAGTAGGCACCTCGGGACCTCTCACGGTTCTCCCCGTCACCATCAGCTAGCTGCCTTGTCGTATTTCCCTAAATCTTATTGATGGGCTAAAATCTCTTCCCTTTCAAAGGTGATTTTAGCTTTGGGAAAAGCCAGAAGTCACAGGGAGCCAAATCTGGGCTGTAGTGGAGCTAAGTCACATGTGTAATTTGATGTTTCACCACAAAACTCTGCACGAGACATGATGCATGAGTGGGCAGCTTGTTGTTATGAAGCTGCCAATCACCAGCTGCCCATAGATACGGTCTTCTGAATCATCTGAATAGTTTCTGCAGAGGAATGTTCAAGCTTAATGCAAAATTTGATGCAGATTCATTGCTCTGCTCACTTAGTCATTTTGAGTGCTACAGCCACACAGTACGCATGCTCACTCAACAGTGTCTAACCGCCTCAACTGAGTAGTGCAGTGAAGTCCTCATTGTTCATGTATGCAAATTCCAGTCACTTTCCTTGGCTGCCATGTTACATAGATGTCACACAAACCATTCTAATTATATTAACAATGGTTGGACTTTTTCTAGACAGACCTCATATGATGGTGAAAAATTATGTTAGAGGTTGGATGGCCCTCAGGCAGTACTCAGTAGATAACAATGATAATAATCAATGGGTAAGCATATTATTGTTTCCAAGATAAGTTAAAGCATATATTAATAATCCTAAACCTAGGACCATGTGAATCAGAGGAAAGCTGTGAGCAAAGTGAGTGGAAGAGAGACAGCACCAGACATGCAACAGTAGAGCAGGATCCTATAACAAAAAAACAAACAAATAAACAACAAAAAAAAAGCCCTAGAATGCAATTCCTACAAGGGAGAATGCAAAACAAAGGGGAAAGAAAAAAACTAAACAGAGATAAATATGTAAACTACCATTAGACAAAAGAAGGGAACTCACTGAGCAGTGTGTCCCATTTCAGGTTTCAATTATCCTTAGTATTACTTATGTAATTCTCTCTCTTCCAGGCCCTTCCCAGAAAGAAGGTAATTGCTTTTGTCTTAACTTTATAAATAAGGCCAAGAGAATGAGCACATATCTCCAGTCTCTACAAACTGCAAGTTTTTCTGTTCCAAATCATCCAGAATCATCTTCTAACATCATATTCTGATTTCATTCCTTTTCTGTTGAAAATCCTCCATCATTCACTAGTGCTAACATGGGCTCCTATCTCTGTTCCTGGAATTCACAGTTCGCTGGTATCTGACCTACAACGCTTTCCAACATTTATATCCCCTCTTAATTCTACTTTCCTCACTTTCTACGCTAGCCAAGTTAAAAGCCAATCATTGCCTTTGCATACATTTCTGCGAGCTTCTCAGGCTTCACAGCTCTTCCCTACTATTCCTTAGTTAGTCTCAGGTATCATTCATGGCGTGTTTCAAATGGCACTTCTTCCATGAAGAAAAGTTCAAGCATTTCCTGGCTTCTCCTAATTCACACCGAATTTCATATACAGCTTATGAATTTTCTCTCTTCCTGCTCTGTGTTAACTTTTTGTGTATTGTAGATGGATCGGTGATTGGGTAAACTCATACATTCAAAGATACTTCTATAGCTATGCTAAATGAAAGGTAGATATTACCTAAGATGTGAGAAGACGTTAGAAGTGCTTCTAAAGTCAGGAAAGTCTGTTTAAAGTCAGGTATTCTATGTTTTCTAGCTGTGATCTTGAGTAAGATTTAGTTAACCTCTTTCAGCTTATTTTATCTGTTGAGAAAGAAGGAAGAGGAAGAGGAGAAAGTTAAGAAATAAGAAAAAAAGGATGGATGGTAATAACACATTCAGCATAGACCTTGGAAAATAAAATATATTCAGTTAATATTAGTCGTTAACAATATGAATATTTATCAATTAACATTAATAGAATTATTAGAGGTAAACCCTTTTAGGTACAGTTTTACCCAACCCATGATGCCTAAAATATACAAGGCACTCAACTCATACAGGCTGAATGAGAGTGTATCTATTTTATGTTTTATTTATAAGAAGCCAGTGAGATAAGAGAATGACCAGAACTAAAGGGCTTTTGGGTAATACAACAGAAATGGAACTTGAAAATGACAGGGGCATTTTTTAAAGAAGGGTATGGTTAAGAAGGTGGTGCAGCAGAGCATATAAAGGTCGGTAACAAGAAGTGAATAATTCTAGGAAAACTATACATAATGCAATATCCATAAAATAAAGTTGATAAATTAGAGCAGGTGTTTGTAATCTTTGGTTCATGAATGGGCCTCAGGGGCCTGGGAACCTCCTGAAATTGCATGTCGTGTTTGTAAATGATATAGAAGCCATAGCTTTCATCAGATTCTCAGGGGGACTTGTGACTCAGAAAAGAACTACTTTTCAGAGAATGAGCACATCAGAAAGGTCAGTTAGAGACCACAGGGAGTACGGTAAGGCCTGCTCACCGTGCAGGCTTTGTTGGGGTATGGAGTATAAACTGTGATAGATAATATGAAGCTCCTAAGTGGGAAACAAAGGGAATTATGTTCTGAAGGACGGAAAACACCTGCCTTTTATCTCCCTTCTGGGAAAGCAAAAATTATTAATTTTTATGTATGGAAAGTTGTCAGGAGATGAATTAGCCAAGAGCATGAAGCTCATTGGGAGCAGATCAGAAAGGGGGAAAAAAGGGAAAAGAGCAAAAATGAAAATTTGTCATTGGCTGTGAGAAACTAACTGCACTTGATAGACCACAGGAAACAGAAAGAGCTGAAAAGGCAGTGTTAATAATGTTTTACATAAAAAGCAACCAAACAAAAAGCACGTCAGCCCCTTGTTGGAATAAAATAAAACATTGCCTCTTAAAAGTATGATATATTATATACTTATAAAACATTACTTCTTTTATATATTAGCTTAGAATGTGTTTTACTGGAAGAGATTCATAAATAAATGTAGTCATTTTAAATAACTGACATTACCTTAACTGCTAGTTCATATTAATCACTACTTACTAAAACTTTAAAAATATTATAACTCCTAGAAAATAAATTACATCAGTACCTTAGTATTCTTTAGAATATCAAAACCTCAAAGTCACTGCAGATCTGCACAATATTAGTGATATTGACTTACACTATATTTTCCAAGAAACAAATCTACCTCACCCTGGAACCAGCTGAGAGAACATAAAACCTTGCAATTGATCTCAGTATTTAACGATCACCTCTTTGCTCTCTATTCATTAAAAAAAATCGTGTACAACATGTTAGCCATTCTTATCTTTCAAATATTATATCCCAATAACATAATTCAGGAACACATAAACTTACAAGGTTTAAATTTATTCTCAGTTTACAGAATGAATTTAGAGTCTGAATCAAAGAGATTTAATGAAATCACATAAAAAAAGTCCATCATTGTATTTTTTGAAACACTGATTATATTGCTGTATGTTGAGATTAGAGCTGCAAGTAATCATGACTCTTAAATGTGTAGAAACATGAAGAGAAATATGGTTTACATAGATTAAGAAAGTGTGTGAATTAAATAACATCTTTGCACACACATAGAACTTTAAAATAATATGACAATGCACACACTTTATTTTTACTGTAAAAGGCAATTATAAACCATTGGTATAAATCCAACCCCCTAGAGACTTCTTTGCTAATGTAATATTGGATTCCTGAAATCAAGAGAGAGTTCCACTGGGAACCACTGCTGCCAAAAGACTTAGCCTCTGGAAAATCAACTTATACCAGGAATTACAGTTTCAGTTGAACAGAAGTAGTCAAATATGAGCCCACACCAGCCACATCATTTTCAGGGCCTACTGCAAAATGAAAATGCTGAGCCCCTTGTTCAAAAATTATTAAGAATTTCAAAATGGTGACAGCAGCACATGAACCAAGTTCAATATAGGGAGTCAGGCTCCCTGATCCTTTCTATGGTATCTCTGGTGCCAACAGAAAATTCAAATTTCCATTACAATAGAACGTAAGCGCTACATTAAAAAAAGATGGAATAACTGAGTTATAATCTTTTAATCTTCTGGGTGTAATGGAAGACTCAAGCATCCCCATTCATACCCACATGTAGGCCTAAAAGTGAAAAAGTCGTATGGGAACATTCACAGGTTCTTGGTGGTGATGTGTGACCTTTTCTGCTCTAACCTTTTCCACCTACAGGCAACCGTTACCTTGTTAAGATGCCAGGTCAATGCTACAAGCAGACCTTAGGAAGGGAACTCTGCAGAACCACATCTCTAAAGTGCTTTTAACTCCAAGATAACAGAAAGTGTAAAATCTTGGGCCTGGAATGAAGGAAGGGAGGGAGGGAGGGAGGCAGGGCGGGAGGAAGAAGGAAGGACCGACGATGGAGTAGCCACCTCTTTCAAGAACCTTTCCCAGGAGCCCAGACAAGAAGTACCACTTAGAGTCCACTGACCACCCCATATTCAAGTTAAGTCTAAGAAAAGCAGAGTTTATTTTATTTTTCCTAACTGGGCTATTGCTGCCTTCATCAGAACCAGGTTTATCAGTAGGAAAGGGGAAAAATATGTCTTGGGTAGGAAACCATTAGTCTGCCAAGGTGCTTGGTACCATTCTCTCTCTCTCTCTCTTTTTTTTTTGGTAGGAGGGATTTCAGCCCAGAAGCACTGATAAAGAAGCTCCATCTTCTTTCTTCCCCTCCACTCTCTTCCATAAGAAAAAGGGAATCATATTTGCCTGCATGGCCTGCGGGTACTTCTAAAGAATGAAACATCCCTCCTTTCTCTTTTACTTATGAAACTGCATGTAAACTTGAATGTTTTCATTAAGGCGCCGAAGGAAGGGATAAGACAGGCATCCTTATAAGTAGTTCAAAGCAAATGTTTGAGAAACTGAGAATATCAAATGTATATCACTTATATCGAACATGTGATCACCAGGGTTGTGATAATCAGAAGAAAATTATTTTTTCCTTTCCAAGCAAATTCTTTGGGAGCTGGTAGAATGATGTGAATCCATCCTCCATCCAAACCCTTCGCCTCTTATCATGAAATATAACATTCAATGGAGCCACTCATAGTCTTGAGGTGGATTCTGGGAGCTGGGAGGAACATAATGGCTAAGTATCTGACAAGTGCTTGAGGACTCTAAAGACAAGAACGTGTAGCCACCAGTGAGAAACAGGACAGGAAAACAGAACCTGGGGTGTGTTGGCTATGAAATTCTACAATAATGCTTGACTCCTTCTCAAAGTATACAAGTGGACCATGCAGACACAGAGTCACCTGACATTCCCTACATAGGACTTCTAAAAGGATGATAGGACTAATATTGAGAGTTGGTTTACAAGGACTATCAGCAATCAGAGGCTGATGGGAGTTCTGATGACTACAGAATAATGTGTTGCCCATATCCTGGAAAGTACTGTTAAATATTCCAGGGAGGATGCTTAGACTCTGGAAGGCACCCAGGATAGACAGAGATGGTTTTCAACACTGAGTACGACTACATAGGAGGCAACTGTGTTCCCATGAGTAGATAGTATGAACCTCCCTTGTGTCTTGTCTTTGTCTTTCACCTCTTTCTTTGTGCTAACCCTGGAGCGGGGCCAAAGAACAGCTCAGGTGTGGTGGGGGGCAAGAAATAAGTGAGCCAGTGCTTAGTTTTCTGAAAAGGCAGGAGCTACACGCTGCCAGCCCAGCTGGATGAAGAGAAAACTTTTCCTTTAAATAAATATTGACATATAAATGAACACATTACATTGAACAATTGTAATTACTAAATTGAGACTTATTTGCAACTTAACATGACCATAGGAGCTTTTATTACCTAAGAGTCAACATAAAGGCCATGCACCTTCCTGGGATGTCTTCCCTCTGTGTCTATGGGAGCAGAGGAAGATCTTGCTTCCACCGAAGAGATTTAAAGGCAAAAAGAGAGATTGGCATTTGCATTGTGAGCCTTGCTTGTTCTCGATGCTGGTTACACTCACCTTTTGCTCTCTGTCTCTGAGGAACAAACATGATATGGCCTGTCCATCCTGCCCTATGCTTGTGGTCCCTGAGTAAATCAGAGACACCGAACTCACCTGGAAAATCATCACCTAACTACCGTCAGGGTCTCCAGCGCAGTGGGGAGGACTGCTGAGTCAAGCTGAATCACTCGGGACTCCTACCTGAGCTAGAGGAGAGAGGCCCAATGAGTTTCCTTGCACCACACCTCTAAGCACACCTGTGCTACTTCATTTTTCTGCTCTAATGCTAGGAGGGCCCGGTCCAGAAGAATGAGCATGATCAAGGACATGAGAACCATGGCAAAGGTGCACTACATTTTAAGACCCTTTCTTTGGCTCCCAAGTTTGGAACCAGTTGAGAAGTGGAAATAGGTTTTAAGCACATGAAAATCACAAGGTCAGTAATCATGCTGCTTGGAGAATATGGCTTTAGATGATCCTATCCCCCCCTCCCTCCAATCAATCAGTAGCAGGAAAACTGGATAACCTAAGGTCTCCTGCGTAGTGGTCAAGCTTATTCCAGCAAGGACACAGAAGGAAAGTGCCATGTGAGAGGCTGCTTCTGAAAAGGGTTGAGCCTGGAGGGGCTGAGCTCCAGCAGAGATGCTGCTGCCTGACTCACCTGTAAGCAAGCCATTCCTCCAGTCCTGGGCAAGGGTGAGTGAAGGCACAGATGGGTTGGAGGTGCCTCCCTCAACCTTTCATATTCCCTCCCTTTTATGGCAACACAGTGTGGAGCACAGGTCTTTCCATCGCCATCAATGTTTGAAGTTTTCAGAAGAGGAACTTGGAGCTACAGTGGCAAAGAGCACGGACTTTGGACCCTGTGGCTTGAGTTTCAATCCTGACTTCCCACTGTTGAGCAGAACACATAGTCTGTTCTTTAGCATTGGGGTTCACCACATCTCTCTCATAGGCTTGTTATATATAAAGACTAAATTAGCTAAGAAATATAAAGCACTTCAAATGGCACCTAGAAGGTATGGAGTGCCCCATATAGGTTCATTACAGTGCAATTACCTTATTCAAATGCTAAGCTATATTTTTCTCTGTATATGTTCATTCCAGTGTTGAAACATCTTGAAAACATTTTATAAATGCTAGCAAACCATCACAGTTTTTTTTATTTTATTTTAGAGTATCTTACACATCCCCACCTGGCTTCCTTTACTTTATTTTCATGTAAGCATGTGGAAGGAAATCCATCTCATAGAGATGGTGCGCTATGCTGGTGGGTACAGGTTTTTCTCTCTGCTATTGTGCTTACTGAGATTCAAATTTGCAGATCTCTGACTAGGTGATGAATTGTGAGTAAAACTGAAAATTAAAACCATATAAAACAATGCAAATTTTAAACTTGGATAATGGCATCCAAATTCTCTATTTACACAGTTATTTAACTGCTCATAGAACCATAAATAATTTTCCCACTGGGACAGAACTTTCCCTAAGTTTATGTTTAATGTTCAACTGCAGACAGTTCAGGTGGCCAGTGCATGTGCCAGAGAGAGATCAGCAGCTTTTCTTGTTCTGAGAGGGAACTATCGAGGCAATGTTTGAGGGCTTGTGCCTGACTATAGCCTGTGACAGATTAGATAAACTTTGGCAGTGCTCTTAAACTGTTGCTTATTAGACTTCTTGGTGTTTTTAAGAGGTAGTTTTCCAAAATTCCATACCACTTTCAACTCGACTCACACGCACATTCATGTACATGTATGTACACACACATGAACACATAAGCACCCATGTTAATACACACCGGCATTGATTGTATCAACTAAGAAGAAAGAGACTGGTAATTTTCAAAAGAATGTTTTTTTAATGGACATCAAATAGGAAAAGAACACAAAGAGCCAAATGAAGTCCATTGGAAAAGCTAAAACGTATACCCATGAAGATCATGAACAATAATGGGCAAAGGACCTGAAAAGATGCTTCTCCAAGGAAGACATACAGACGACCCATAGACATGAAAGGATGCTCAACATCACTAATCATCATAGAGATACAAATTAAAACTACAATGAGATGTCGCCTCATACCTGTCAAAATGCCTACCATCAATAAATCAACAAAGAACAAGCGCTGGCAAGGATGTGGAGAAAAGGGAACCCTAGTGCAATGTTGGTGGGAATGCAGACTGGTACAACCACTGTGGAAAGCAGTATGGAGTTTCCTAGAAAAATTAAAAATGGAACTCCCTATTGACCCAGCAATTCCACCTCTGGGAATATACCCTAAGGATCCAGAAACACCAATACAAAAAAAAATATGTACCCCTATGTTCATAGCAGTGCTATTTGCAATTGCCAAGATCTGGAGACAACTTAAATGTCCCTCAGTATTCGAATGATAAAAAAGCCGTGGTACATTTACACAATGGAATACTATGCAGCAATAAAAAGGCAAAACTCTTACCTTGCAGACAGCATGGGTGGGCCTGGAGAAGATTATGCTAAAGTGAAATGAGCTAGTCAGTGAAAGGCAAATACCACGTGATCTCACTTATGTGGACTCTAATGAACATAATAAACAAATGAACAAAATAGAGACAAAAGTATAGATATATAGAAGAGACTGACAGATGCCAGAGGGGCGGGGGGACTGGATGAAAGATGGTAAAGATGCCCTGGTTGGTGTGGCTCAGTGGTTTGAGTGCCAACCTGAGAAGCAAAGGATTGCCGGTTTGATTCCTAGGCAAGGTACATGCCTGGGTTGCAGGCCAGGTCCCCAGTTAGGGGCATGTGAGAGGCAACCACACATTGATGTTTCTCTCCCTGTCTTTCTCCCTCCCTTCCCCTCTCTCTAGAAATAAATAAATAAAATCTTAAAAAAATAAAGATGATAAAGGGATTAACCAAAGAATATCAATCATGACCCGGGGACAGGGACCGATGTAGGGATTGACTGAGGGGGGCGAGGTTGGGTGGGGGTATGAAAAGGGAGAGAAAGCGAGAACAACTGTAATAGCATTAACAATAAAAAAATAAGAAAAAATAGTATCCACATCTGTATAATGGGATACTAATAAAACCTACCTTGGATAACTGTTAAACTTTAAGAGTGAAAATAATAGTATCTGCCTCCTGGGGTTGCCATGAAGAGTAAAAGAGTTAACACATACAAAGCACTTAGGAGACGGGCATATTGCGAGCACTGAGTATACACTCACTCTGACTGTTATTACTGTCCAAGACTCAGACATGAGGTTGGCCCCGGAGCAGTTCGGGCACGAGCATGGCTCAGCCAGAGGAAGCAGGTCACTGGTATGGGGACAGAGGAACAGAAGGGACTTTGCACTCACCGTTACAGACTCCTGGGAGCCTGGTTTAACGTGACAAGAAGTGCCATCAGCAAGGTGGACAGAGTAATTTTGATTTGTTTTCTCAAAACTCCAAAGCATAATTCCTGTGGAAATTGGGACTACAGTTTATTCAATCCTGAACCAAATGACTTAAGGTTAGCTGGGTTGAAGGCCTTGGGTTGAGTATGTCTTAATAAAGACTGATTTCTTTGCTCCAAGAATAAAGTTTTCATTTAAAGTGAGCCTTCTGAACTCCCTCTGACCAAAGTGGCCTGCATGCTAGGGTTATAGTCAGCAATCGATAGTTCAGTCATGCCTTTCATGGTAAAACTTTGTGGTATAAATCCCGAACATTGCTCAGTTTCTTTACTGGTTATCTGTCTCATAAGTGGTGATATTATACACAAATGTGCATGAGGGTAGCCTCACTTTTGCTGATAATAAGCTCAAATATTAGCTACTCTTTATTAAGTTGTAAAAATGTATATCCACACTAGTTCAAAGACATGATTTTTTTTTAGCTCATCGATTCTCAATGACTTTTGAATGGGAAGGAAGAATCATGTCTATGTTTTTGTAATTATAGTTACTCCATATATTTAGCTTTTGATTAATTTATTCCACATGACAGTTAATGGAAGTGACAAGTTCAAAGATGGTGTCAACTATTAAAATCTATATTTTGAATAATTTTTTACCAACTTGGAAATCCATTTGAGGCACCTCTATAATGTTTTGTGCTCTGCCTTACACATAGTGACTTTTAAAAACAGTAGTGACTAAATATGTATACATGGCATTTTGCAAGCATTCTAAAAAATGCTTCCTAAAGAAGTCATTTAGGTAAGAGGTGTTTTTCTCATCAAATATTTAAAAGTAAATTAATGGCATAAGTAGGAGACAAAGAACAGAGAAAAATTGCAATTTTTTTTTGCCTTGTTCATTGTCAACTAATTAGTAGGTTTTTAAAACTTTGTACATTATAGGTAAAATTACTGTTTCTTTTTCATTACAAATGGAAAGTCAAATCTGGAAAGCAGATAACCTTGAGCTCTATATCATGTTCATTATCCTCACTGGTGAGGTCAGTGAGTGAGTGCAGAGGTGGGAAATTCCAGCTGAGAAAAACATGCTATTTGAAGAGGAAGTGCTGACATAGAGACTGCAATTGGACAAAAAATATGATTGCTGGAATTCAAAACTCATTTATAAGAAAGAAAACTAGATGTGTAATTATGTCATCATCTGTGTAGTTCAGTTTTTGCTATTCCATAGAACGTGTATATATTTTAAAATATAATTCAATTAGTGGTCACAGCAAAGCGATCAATTATACAAATATAATTGAATACATGAAATGAATACATTTTTACAATCTTACTTTTTACTATATCATGATTATAATTTGACTGTAAACTTACAAGTTCATTAATTTAGCTTAGCTAATAGTTTCAGACTTAGTTTTATGTGTTATCTGAGAGTTTCTATGTCTTAGATAGATTTATAGCACAGATATGTTTAATAAAAATCAGAAAATCTTAAAACTCAGAGAGAACATGCATTGTCTTGAGATACTTGGAGGTTTTGATATTAGTAAAACATTTGAATGATGTCAATTGACAAAAATGCATACCAATGACAATAGAATCTTCTTAGAAAATTCTTATTTTATAGGAATGGGAGAACGAAAATCATTACAGTTGACAAGGAAAGGACATGATTTTAAAATATTTGTGAGGGAAAGAAAACAGCGCATATGAGTGGGAGATGACCAGCTAGGCCGATGGGAGGCCAGGTTAAGTTGTGAAGACTGATGAACATAAACAAATTTGGGGGTGACATTCAGTTTCTGGCCCAGCATGTGAGAAACCTGGAGGCTGTTCCTTCAATCCTCCCAAGAAAAAACTCTGAAATTCAACAACTTTTCTGTATCTGTCTGTTAGAGAATTAGGGTCACACAGGAAGTCACTCTTCCCAAATGGAAAGATAAGAAGATACAAAGAATCTCAATGTACCTGAGTCAAAATTCGGAGGCAGGAAACCAGTGCTGGCAGAGGACAACCTAAACTATAACAGTCACATTGCAGGAGGCTCTGTGTGGACAAGTCAGACAGTTCCAAACTGTAGTCTACGGAGGCCTGGCTTTACAGGGGCCGTACCAGGTTCTCAGAGTGCAGATCACACAGAAGTCTCCTTGTGCTTCCCAGCAGGGGTAGGGAAAAGTAAGTGGTTTGAAATATGCCCAGAACATTCTGTTCTTAACAAGGCCTGTCCTCCAGAAGAACTAGTCTACCAGAGTATAACCTCCTGGGGACTTAGCAGAGCCTAACTTAGCTGGCGGGAGGGAAATACTCAACTCCAGCCCGTTCTAGCCATCCTGCTCCACCTCAGAAGCTGTAAAATGGGGGGACGAAAAGCATGTGTGGAGGGAACAGCACAGGGCAGGCTGGCCCACTGCAAGACTGACCTAATTGTAGGACTGTAGCATGTCCCTGCCCGACACACACAGGCCTTATCACCGCATCGCTAAAGGCCTATACACACAGTCTCGACATGAAAGCAGTCAGCCATTCAAAAATGGGCAAAAGACCAGAACATGTACTTCATCAAAGAGAGATTTTTGCTACCACACGGAGAGCAAAAATCATACGATGACGTTAAACATTATAGGTCACCAGAGAATTACAAACTAAAACAAGGAGGCATCACTATGAATCTGTTAGAAAGGTTAAAATCCAAAACACTGACAGTATCAGAAGGAATGGGTAGGTATGTGAAAACTCTTTATCTCCCATCCAATTTTTCTGTAAACCTAAAACTGCTTATAAAAAAATAAACTCTATTCATTTAAATAAATTAATTAATAAATAATGTCAAATGCTGGTGAGGGTACACAAAAACAAACAAACAATAGTTATCTTGAAATTTTTAAAAAATACCCACACATACATGTAGATAGATATAAAGACGGCAGACAGATAGGAAGCTTGTCTATCCTACTTTGCTATTTTAAACATTTTAGCATAATACTGAAACTCTTGCTTTTCTTTGTTTGTTATAGTATTTTTCACATACATCTGTTTTAAAAATAAATCCATTTATTAGGGCCCTCTAATTATTTACTAATAAAAATGCGCCTGATTCGTTTTTCTCTTGTTTTTAAATAGTCCGGGCTAGGTTTAATATTTAAGCATTTTTACATAGTGTGTCTCTGAAACAAATCCTACTATTATAATTTCTAAAGCCAGGATAATATGTCTGGCTTATTCCTTTTAATACTTTAAATAATGAAATTATTTATGGCTTAGACTTTTCCCATTAATTTCAACTGACAATGAGAAATGTAGTAAAATATGGTGTGGTGTAAAAGGTGCAAATTAATCTGTAAATGACAACAACATCGTGACCCCGGTGCGCATGAGTCATTGGGAATTCAGCCGGCGCACTTTGCAAACAGCCCTCAGTTGTGGAACCTCTGGAAAGGAAGCCTCATCTCAGAAGTCTGGAATTACCCGCTGTGGTTCTTCCCAGAGGCAGAGGGATGACAACATTGGTCTCGGGTTGGTTCTTCCCGCCCTAGAGCCTCAAATGCCTAACACTTGCAATTGGATTAAGTTTACTGCAGTCCCCCTGCGCCGGGGCCCTACTCTTCCACCCATTACCAAGTGCTGCCTTGATTCCTTTGCACTTTTCCAACCCCTTTCTAGTGGATGCCTGTCAGCATTCCAGATCCTTCCTTAGCCTCCCTTTAAAAATAGTTCAAGTTTTGATTCAGTGGATTGGAGAAGAGGAGGGAGAGGGTACACCGCTTGAACATCCTGAAGAATTTTAAATTCCAGCCTGTGAATCATTTTCTAAACATAATTTGAAAGAATTAAGATAAGAAGAGCTCTCCACTTAAAGCATATGTTATAGGATATAGATAATGAATATATAATATAAAATCTATATACAACAGTAATACATTAATGTTTTATAAATATATAATAATACAAATATATAAAAAGAATATATAAGGATATATGATATATATTGTTATATATACCCACACATATTAATATATATATAACATTTTACGTATGTATTATATATATATATCTTAAGTGTATATATTTGTATAGAGCTACTATAACCTGGAATCTTAATATCTCTTACAAAATCTGGTGAATGAGAATAATGATTCGGCATTCATGGTTTAAGGAGACCATAGTACAAACAGAATGGCAATAGCTCAAGAAGTCAGCCAATGGGAAGGGGCAGCGTTTTTCCAAAGAGAAAATGCTATTATACGTATATTCTATGTATAAAATTCTACCAATCGCAGCTTCGACCCACCTGCCTCTTTTCAAGGTTGAGTGACTGATCTTTATGTTTACATTCATACATTAAATCAGGTTTCGTGCCATTCTTCATGGTAATAATAGTAGTTATTATTTATTTTTGTTTTTAATAGTAGCTCAGTTAAAGAACAACAATTCAAAGAAAATCTCTACTTCTAAATATCAGGATTGATAATTTTGGGGAGAATCAATATAGCTTTTTTATAATAAAAAGAGTTTCAGTTCAGTAGAAATTTCTTTCATTGAAAAATAAAAGTCAAGTTCTATTTTGAATAGAAACAGTCTTTTCACAAAATTCACCACACTATGTCTGCCACTTAAAATAGTTGAACTACTAGAATAAGAAATCACACATCAATTTATCACTAGGCTAGGCTTCTGCATTAAGATATCTTTAGAAATAATGTTGTTTGTAATTTGGGAAATAAATAGTTGTTTGAAATGTTTCAAAGTAGGCCCTTTAACAATTTTACTATATTCTTGTATTTCAAACTGTACTGTGATATGGTAAAATATGATGAGATGCTAGCTAGATTTTGATTGCAATATCTTTTCTTCTATATTTCTATTAAATCGTGTATGTAAATTACTTGGGGGAAAAAAAAAACAAAAACTGTTGTGTCCGGGTTAGGCCAGTAGGCATCAGTGGCCTTAGCCAAAGCCATGGACCTAGTCCAGTGAAATAGCCAACATGGTTCTCAGCACGATGGAGTCTTAGTGAGTGCTCACTACCTGGAATAATTATACAATTGATCTTGAAAAGAAGGGAAAAAAGCAGGTGCATTCTAATGTGATCTGACATATAATTTTGGAAGAAAAATGTAAAATTTGGCTCATTTGGAGAGATAAAAGTGAAAGTTATGCAAGCCAGTAGATAGAAATTTTACACTATGTTTCCAAGTCTATACATTTGAATTCTTACAGACAAATTTCTTATACATTTTACACTTTTTTTTCATGTTCTCAGCACAAATCTATTCCATATCTGTTTTAAATATGGGAGAAGAGTATAAGAGAGAGCAACTTTTTATAAAACTATTTAGAAAATGAGTAGGAATAGAAAAGTCCCTTCCTACTTAGGACAAAAAAAAAATGGGCTTTAACAATTCGGGACTCCCAAGGCTAGTTAATAAATGCTTGCTTCCTGGATACGGGGAATTCTGTGGTGATTACTTATGTTGACATTATTAACTGGGTCAAAATTAAGTTCTCGTTACATAAATACCAGGCCCAGCACTATAGTACCACAGGAGCCCCTGAGTAATGAATCCTCGGGGTCCTACTGTCCTTTCTCCTCTTGGCTTCCTGGTTCTCATCTAACCTTTACCCACTCTTTAGCATCTTAAACTCTCCTTTTCTCTATCATGTAAACACAAATATATCTGAGTCCTGCTCTAAATTCTTCCATCATTTCTCTACACATTTTCCATTGGTGATGTTATCTAATGTGATGGCTACATCTACAATGGCTAACAATTCCAAAATCTACAGATTCCACTGCGATTTATCTTGAAACCTTCCACCTAAAAGCCTCCTTGGCTCCTGGTTCATTTCATGCCCTAAACTATATTTGTCTTTCCTCAAACTTGATAGTTTTCTGTGAGTCTCATTCTTAAGAAATAGCTCCATCATTCATTGACTTGGCATGGAAATCTGTATTATATTTCAATGTTCTTCTCTCACAATCTCCACAACCAACCAATCGCCAGTGATGGTACCATGTTCTTTTTTTAAAAATTAAATTAATTTTATTTTTTTATTTTTTAAAATTGTTATTCTATTACAGTTGTCCCAATTTTCCCCCTTTGCCCTCCTCCGCCCATCCTCCCCTTCGCTCCCAAAGTCAATTCCCACTCTGTCGTCCATGTCTGTGGGTCATTCATACATGCTCTTTGACTAGTCCCTTCCCCTTCTTTCCACCACTATCCCCCTCTTCCCCACCCTCTGGTCACTGTCAGTCTGTTCCATGTTTCCATGCTTGTGGTTCTATTTTGTCCGTTAGCTTATTTTGTTCATTAGATTCCTCTTATAGATGAGATCATATAGTATTTGTCTTTCACCAACTGGCTTGTTTCACTTAGCATAATATTCAAACTATTTGCAGAGTCAGTACAGTTGTCCCCTTTCCTTACTGCTTATTTTAGGCAAATAGGATTCCTTTTCTGGATTACTGAAACATCCCTCTAAAGATAATCCCTTTTTAAAATTCTTTTAGTAGACAGAATAACAGCTTCCCAAAGATGTCCTTGTCCTAATCCTTGGCACCTGTAAATATATTACCTCATGTGGCAAAAGAAACTTTGCAGATCTGATTAAGTTTAAGGTCCTCGAGTTGGGGGAAAATGCCATTGATTATACAGGTGGGACTGAACAGATTGCACAAATCTTTAAAAGATGAGAATGTTTTCCAGGAATGCTCTGTCAGTAATGAAAGGGCATGTGTGCCACTGCTCAGAGCAGGGAAAGGGATCAGGGAGAAAGTGGGGATCCTGCCTTTTCAGTAGGATTTGACTCAATTATTTCTTAAATTATTGTATTAAATTTGTTAAGGTAACATTGGCTAATAAAATTATATAGATTCCAAGTGTAGAATTCTATAATATATTATCTGTCTATTGCATTGGGCATTTACCATCCAAAGTCAAGTCTTCCGTCACCATATATTTGACCCCTTTTTACCTTTTTCTATCCCTGCAGCCCCTTTCCCCCGGTAACCACCTTGCTGTTTTCTGTGTCTATTTTTTGTCCTAACCACATCTTCCTTCCTATTTCCAGAGCTACCTGATCTTTAGGGGGACCCTTCAGAGTTCTTCCTTCCTGCTGACTCAGGATTCCTTTTCCCTGACATTTTAACCACTCGTCCATCTGCTTTTAAGCAGCCAAATAATCTGATGTATTATCTCCTTTCCCTTCCTTTTATGCTTGCAAGCACGTGCCTGTTGTTGTAAATATACCTTTAGTAACATTTTAGATGGTTTGGGGGGCAGTTTAATTAAATGTATGTGCCTAATCTGACATCTTCAAACAAAGCTCTTCCCTCTTCAATTTTCTTTCTTTTTCAAGCTCTCTTTAAAAAAAAAAAAAGAGTGTCTGATTATTTGCTCCTTTCAGCACCAGCAGATTAGAATGATGTTCTCTTCGTGTAAGGCTTAGCAGAATCAAGACATAGTTTACAGAACAAATGTAATTTTGAGATCGAATGACTTTGTCACAAATTGAAGATTTATGTAAAATACAATATTAAAAATAAAATATTTTTGAAACATAAAGAATCCCAAACCTGTATTCCCCCACAGAGGTTGAAACCCCAAGAGACATTTAATAGAACACAAGTTTTTAATTTAAATAAAGGAAATCCCTCTTATTCTATAAAGAGCACATAGGTTTTCACTTTTAAGCAGGAAATTTAAAGTCGCATATCAAAACCCAATATTTGATTATAGTTGAGTGTCACCCTTTCCTTAGCTCCATATTTTGCATCCAGTATGTATATAAGTTTAGCTTTTTTCTCACTTTTTGGAGAAGGGCCAGACATAAAATGCCGTGTTTTCAAAGGACTCGAATAGAATCAAGAATAAAATGCAAGGCATGGTTTCTTTTTTAACATCTTGTGGTGTACTTTAATATTTTTCCCTGTGTCCTCATGGTTTTCTTGGCTTCTTGGGAGGGGATGGAGAAAACCAAGTGCAAAAACAGGGGAGGAGAGGGAGAGAGAGAGAGAGAAAGAGGGAGCGAGAGCACCAGTAATGACCTTTTTTCTTAAATGTAAAATAAGTCTTCTTGAATCCTTTCCAGATTGAGTCTTGGTTATTTCTATAATTTTTAAAGATCAATTCAAATTTTATTCAAGTAAGACATTTATCTTTACTTTGGTCCCAATTATGAGTGTTGTGAAGTCACCATTAATCTGTTTCAAGAATTCTTTTAAGAAAGCATACTTTTAAAAAGAAGTGTGTTTCATAGGTGCCTTCAATCATAAACTGTAAATTTTACAGAAAACAGAATTTGCAGTGATTTCCAGTCTTAAGTTGCTCTTAAGGTCACTCTGCCGTTGAAGCCAACAGTCCTTGGGGTGAATGATGACATGGTCATTGTTATAAGAAATGTGACACTTTCCAAGGAAAAATTTTCATGACAAATCTAACTATTTGCATGCAAGGGAACGTCAATAACTTGACAAGAAAAAAAGGAAAAAAAAAAAGGAAAAAAAGCAGATAGAAAAAAAAATGAAGAGAAAAAAGATACAGAAGAAGTAGTGGAAAGGTTTTGATTATATTTTTAAAGGATAAAATTAAAGTATTATAAAGTTCCTTCCTTCAACAGTGACCAAAAATGTTGTACAATAACTTCTGAAGTTGGCGTTTCACCAGACCTCCATGAAAAATAGTCTCTGAGTGCAGTCTTAAAATAAGGGGAGAAAATAAACAAGCACTACAACCAACTGAAAAATTATTTGTGAGTATCCACAGATGGCCTTCATTAGATTATAAGAGGGCTAATAAAGCCCTGCCTTGTATATGTTACTGCACTGAACTTCAATCTGCCATTTTTGCATAATTAAGAAAGAGTCTGACATGATTAGTTTGACAAGGTGATAATGAGAAAATAGTTCTGACCCGTTCGTAGCTCATCCAAAACACACTGAACAGAGGAGGGACACATCTGGACCTACAGTAATTTAAGGGTATAACTATTGCATCACCGTTCATTTTAGCCTGAGTTCAATCTAAGGCTACTATCTAACGGATTTAAAATCAAACTTGGTCTCTGTTATCTAGGTAACATGTTCCTCTAAGCAGTAACATAAGTTTCAAACCTTGTTGGGAGGGTTCTTTATCTGATTTTGCTAACTGTGAATCATGAGTCATGGAACTTTAAAACTGGACATGTGATAGGGCAAGCAAATTTCGGTGGCGACAGCTTGACATATTGGTTCTGCTTAGAAATCAGTAGAGATTGAGTCAGAACTGGAATTCCATGACAAAGAGCTTGGATTAGGAGATTAGAAGAGAATCTGGCCCCGTCCAAAGACATCCCTCATGTGGGAGAAATTCTTGGAAGTTATATAAAATATGGGAGTGCCACAAGAGTTGGGCAGAGACAGCAAATGGAGCATGTCTAGCTAGAGGAGAGTGGCCAGATGAGAAGAAGATTAGAAGCAATTAGGACACATGAGGAAATACTGATGGATCTGGGGAGAGATTAAAGAGACTGTGACAGATCCACAAATATCTGAAAGCTGAACATAAGCAAAGGGAAATAAAACAAAACACAAAGCTAATGTTCTCTTTTTTGAGACTTGCTCTGGTCAGATCTAACAAAGGCAGAGCCAGGATCAATGCAGGGTAATTAGAGGGAGACATGATTTAGCCCAAACAAGGAGGAACCATTTGGTTCTCCCAAAATCACCTACCTCTGTAGAAACTATATCAGTAGTTTCTAATCTCAGTGGGAGCATTGAAGCAAAGCTTGATAATGTAGGGAGGGGGTAGTCAAGCATTGAATTTCATGACTTTTTAAGTCCTTCCAACCCTTTGAGTTTGTAAATGACCTGGCTTGGTCTGAGCATCTGGGCACACCCTGAACCCGATCATGAGGCCATGCCTGCTTGATGTGTCACTATTATAGCCACAAACCATTATTTTCTCCAGATATTTTGGCAAAGGAAATGAAATACAGCTTTCACTTGATTAGTATATTTATTAAAAAACAAGTAATGCTATCACTATGCACAAGTTGACATTTTTTTAAGTGTATGTCTTTATAGGAATCTCAACAGATGATAGCTAGGTACAACTTAATTCATCAGCTATTTTTATCAAATGTTATAAGTTGTCATCTTAATAAAAATGTAGAATTTGGATTTTATGAATGGCAGAGGATATCAATTTCATGATTATGTTTCTATTTAAATCTCTAAAGAATCCTCAAAATAGCTGGTTTCTGGGTTTTGGTTTGAGCCATTGGCCTAATTCAGCCACGTCCAGTCCTTTGCCGCACGTGGCAGAGGATCACGATGGCTATGGAGGCGGCCCAACACAAAATCGTCAATTTATTTAAAACACTGAGACTTTTTTGTGTGTGACTACATGTTGCATTGTATTTAATGTGTGGCCCGCAGACACCGAAAGGCTGGACACCCCTGGGAGATGTTGAGTTGTACTCTAGCTCCTAATCTACCCCCGTACCCCCTGCTCCCTGCAGCCCAGGAGGCTCTTTGGAGGCTGGCAGGGGAAGAAGTATGTGCTTTACTTGGGAAGGAGGCTAATGTAAGCATGTAATATACACGGATTACCTGCCTAGATTCTAAACCAAGGTAACCTACCCAGAGCCACATGCCGCTGTCAGTAAGGGAATGTTTCTCTTTTGCTACCCTATGCTATTCACAGAAAAAGATCTTAAATCTCCTGGCTTCATTTTGGCTCGCATTCCCACCTTCTCACATTCTACTCCCACTCTTAGGAGTACTTACTCTTAGTGCCATCCAGTGACTCAGGACCTTCCCTCGCTCTTGGTCTTGACTACAGACATTTTCTCGGGGTCAGAGTTTGTACTTGGCCTCAGGCGCTCTTGCCCTGGTGCTCCGGGCACTCACCTACTTGATTGTCACCCGGTTTGAGCCACCATACCACTTGACCCGTCCCTGGTACTGGCACACGCAGGTGGACTGATTTCTGGGCCTACCTTAAATATCCATGGAGATGGGCAGACAGTGGCCTCTTTCCAAACTACTAGTCGTGAAGGACAGAGATGGTATTTCTAAATGCCAAATAATAACAGGTCATGCGTGCACAGTAGGGATTCTTACAGTAGGCTGATGGTTCCGGGTACCTTCTATTTGAGTTCAATTTCCTAGGTGCCGTCATGGGTCCCATTACATCAGACTGATGTTTTATTCTATAATATTTCAGAGACCTTCATCACTCTTTGACTACTGGATCTCCAGTGAATTAAATAACAATGATGTAACTAAGTGTGGCATCAGCGTGGCCATTTATTTAAGTCAAGCCTCCAAAGTAGGGCCATTTTTCTGACTAAACTCACGGTTTATGAGAAAAATCTAAGAGGGTGCCATTGTATTTGAAAGTCTATCAGGCAATCGTTTGAGCACAATATCCTCCTAGCAGAAATAACTTAAGAAAATTGAGATAAAAAACATGATTCCATGAAAATCAAAGTAAATTAGAAAAACAATTTAAATGTGTAGACCAGTTATGGAGAAATTGACACATACATACACAAGGCACTTAAAGAGGTAAAGATAAAAAAGACAGAACATACTTCAGTACCATGCCATATAGTAGATGAATTTGCTTTTTGGACAGGTTTAGAGAGTTCTCTAACCTTCTGTCTTCTAAATTTCCAATTAAAATATGAGCATGGGGAGTAGGGGAATGTGTTTGTTTACACTTGGCAAAAACCGATTTCCTGTTTCTAAGAAAAAAAAGCTTTCAAAGCTTTTTTGGACTTCAAATAGCTCTTGCAAAACAATATTTTGATGAGCTAAGTGTAAATGAATCAGAAACATATGGATTGGATTTTCATTGAGATACACATGGGTTTAAACATAAGCTGAAGAGAATGCCTTGGTAAGTTATACTTGGAATTGATGAAAACCAAAATTTAGTAAATTTTTCAAAACTTATTTTAAGATACCTTATGTCCCATCCACCAGTCCAAACACCGGAGGTGGTTTATTCTCTCTTTTTATAAAATCTTTTTTGAAAGGCGGAAGTTACTTGTTCTTTAATGGAAAAGAGTTAAGTTTTAACAAGCAGCCTTCAAAGCGATATTGCCAACACACGTTTACCTGCCAGAAAATGGAAAGAAACACTCAGGGCCACTGACACAAATACATTTTTATTGTCAATAATTTTATTTGCCTTGCTTCTTTCTGCTTCGTTTCCCTGACCTCGGAAAAAGAAGTATCTAAGAACGAGAGCATAGGGAGTGAAATCTTGTGTTGAAAGTTTTGCTAAAACATGCATGTCTGGCTATATCTATCCTTGCATCCCATAAAGCTGACTCCACAACAGTTCTAAAAATATTTTGTTAAAAGTGAATAATCGCAGAAACATGTTGTCCTCTACCCTCGGTGATATTTAAAACTGTACTGGGAACCGTAATGATAGATGTTACGATACTAAAAAATTAGGAATATAAATTCTTATCTGTAGAAGAGCTGATTACATGATTAATGCTATTTCCTGAGCTTAATCCTTTCGGTGTCTCTGGGGTTTGTGGAACAATGGTATGGAGTGTCCCCCTGAGCTGTTCACCAGCAAACTTGCATTTGATATTGTTAGGGGATGGAGATGGACTGACAGTGTGCCTGCCTGAACTGTATCCGCCTACAATTCACATGTTATCGTCCTGAACTCCAGAGCCACAGAGTGTGACTGCATTCAGAGACAGGATAAGGCCTTTAAAGATGTAGTTAACTTAAAATAAGGTCATTAGGGTGAATCCTAACCCAAGATGCCTGGTGTCTTTATAAGAAGAGGAGATCAACACACACTCACAGAGAAAGAACTGTGTGAAGACACAGGGGGAAGATGACCACCTATAAGCCTGGGGGAGGAGCTTTAGAAGTAACCAACCGTGCCAACACCTTAGACCTCTAGAATTCAGAACTGTGGGAAAACAAATTTGTTTTGTTAAGCCAGCCTGTGTGGTACTGTGTTTTGGCATCCCTAATACACACTAATCTAGTTATAAAGATGTTCGCTCTCCACCATTTACAAATCATTGTGACTCTTAACTACAGGTCAGAGCCTAGTGTTCTCTTCTGTTGAACCGGGAAGACATCCTTCTAGAACCTAAGCTTTTGACCATCCTAGCAGTAATCAGGCTTAAACACTGAGGCCTCTGGGATCATTGGCACATGTGAAGACGTGCACATAAGCCAAAGCATAAGCCCGGTCTTCCAGGTCCTGAAATAATCTATTCTTGGCTTCCCTCTGGCAGTAGCTGAACCCTATTTATTCCTCTCCCTGCCCAGATTCAATTATTTGCCCATTTCCTTTGGTCTCAATTTATATTAGACTAGTGATCTTTATTCCCTTCTGCTGAAGCTAGGGCTCCACTCCTGGGCTCTTCCCTCAGGTATAGTCTGCCACTCATATTCTGATCTCACAGCGAAGTACTGAATTCATAAGCTGTGTGAGCACCTGGTTGTACTGATGAAGAACATGGTAGTGTTCTTGCCGTGGGGTGACTTAACGGCCACACGTTTTAGGCACCTTTTTTTCCGCTTCCTGTATTAGCTGGCCTGTGTCTGCCCTTTCAGACCTGCTGCCTTCTACAAACTGATCTGGATTTCCCTGTCAGCTGACTGTCACCTACCTCATATGCCATGAAGACCTAGACCGTTGGCTCTGGTATCAGACTGCCTGGGTTCGTCTTATTCTGACTCCTTCCATAATAATTGTGGCCAAGGTGACTTCATCTGAAAATGAGGATAATAATAATGTCTAATTCTTAAGGTCGTTGGGGGGTTTGAATTAGATGGTATAGGTAAAGTGATTTGAAGAGAGCTTAGCATATTGTTAAGAATGATAATGGCTGCTCTAAGCTGTGAAATCATATTTTTTGATCATTACAACAAGTCAATAAAAGAGAGAGTTATTTCTATCTTGTACAGATGAAAAGGCTGAGCAGAATCTGAGCGGATTTAAAACCCAAGGTTTTCAGGCTCTTTCCAGCATAGTTCTACCATAGAAGAGGCAGCCAAGGAAATGAGCCAAGTATAATGACTCACTGTTACCCAAATATAACATGTCTTCATCAGGAGCCATTGAGGAGAAAGATTCACTTTGGAAAGGGGATTAACATAATTATAAACAAGAAGATGGAGAGGTTTTTATGCCTTTCTCAAAAAGGGAGTTGGACCAAGACCCCTATAGTTAAAAGTAAACTCATTATATGCTCCGGAGGTCCAAACCCTAATCTGGCTAACGGGTCTGAGACAAAACATCCATATCCGTATTACGGACTGAGTTAATCGGCCAGGAAACTGAGGACATGTTGGAAACTGCGTCTTCTTGAGTTGGGTGATCTCATGGTGGCAGCAGTTGGAGAAGTGCATTGCTACGCTTTCATTTTATAGGAGGAAGCCTTAAAACTGGGAAGCATGACAGTACATTTATCATCAGGTTCCCAAGAAATGCACACGTGGGGTTCGTTCTTGCTCTTCATTCATGCTTGCTGCTCTTGCCTCATTGTATTTTACTGACCACAGTATAATCTGTTAGAAGTGGGGGAGGGGCAATCACCCACAGATAACGTAGGCAGGAGTTGATGCTTCATAGGGTTTATGTGATTGGACTTGTGCCTTCATGAAATTTCTTGCACTGTTATCTGTCATTTGTTTTACAAAGTACTAATAATATACAAAACCATCTGGAAACTCAGTCAAAGGCATATACTGTTACATCACATGAGGCCAGAAGGTATGAAGGGCTGTTTTCTCAAGAGCCAAGTGCAGGAAAATACATAAAGCTGACTTTAAACATCTTCCTCCTCTCTTTTCATCTTCTCTTCCAACTGGTTTTAACTGTTCTCCATAATTTTAAGCAGCATCGTTGATAGCATCTCCCACGCATTTCTCTGAGAAGGGTGCTGCCACATTACGAAAAAGTAACAGTCCTCGTGCTGGGCTGGTGGTGCTGTATTACTAAATAAGACAGAAATGCGTGTATTCCCAGAAAGGCATGTGCGGGCCTGTCTGGGGGTGCTGTGTGTTGGACTGAAGGGGAAGGGGGCCAGAACAGGCACTGAGAGAAAAAATAGAAATACGGTTGAGCACATGTTTACTCAAAGAAATTGACTCCTCTGACTTCAGTATTGTTCACGTGAAGGTTGCGGGAATTTGTAATGGCTATTCGAGTTTCAGCTCCAAGTTGCACGCAGACTGCCCCTGAGTCTCTCAGCCAAAAGAGCATGCATCTCCAGCCAAATGACTCTTTCCTATTATTCATTTAATGTTTTTCGTCATATTTACCATCACCTGCAAGTGCCTTATATGTCTGAGTATTTATTACCTGACTCTCCCCACCAGAAGGTGGGCTGCTGACCCAGGCACTCAGTTCGTCGTGTTCATCACCATGTCCTCGACACTCAGAACGCTGCCTACCTCAGAGGGGACATCCAATCTCGATGGTTACAAAACAATCAATAAATAATTGATACGAACAGTTTTTTCATTCTATTAATAAGTTTCCCCCATTGAAATTAAAGCCTGCTCTGTAAATTAAAACATAGATGATCAGATAAAATCTGTGGCTTCTTAGTTCCCCTTCTCCCTGTACTTGTTTTCTTCCGTCGGTTGCTTCAGAAAACATCTACACAGCTCTTCCTGTATGCTAAATGCAATGCTTTTGAAAGGGGGGTAATAACATGTGAGATACAGCTGCAAGCTCAGAAGCAGGGCTATATTCACTACAGAACTAACAAGGAAAAAGTTAACGGAAAATGTTTTCACCTTATGAAAGCTCTGTTGAAGGGGACTGTCACCCTAGCCACCATCCAAACATGCGAGAGGGCAATTTTTAACATACACAATAAAGTCACTGCTGAAAACACACAAAAGCTTAAGTATATTTTGAAGTTCTAGGCTAGGAATCATTTTCTCTGACTGAGAGCTGAGTATCAGCTAAGACATGGATAGTCACGCTCTTCAATGTCACTGCCTCCCAAGGGGACACAAGTTCATGCGGTAAGAAATTTGGGTAGAAAAGTTGGATGAAGTTCACTGTACTTCACTCAGAAAAGGTTCGCAGAGCCCAGGGTACCTCCTGTTATTTGAAAAATTACTCATATTAGTGGTTTATATTTTTAAAAAAACATGTCATGTAATACAAAATGCTATTTTCTAAAATGGGAAATAAATGCAATGGGTTGAACTGTTTTCTTCAAAGAAAAAAATAGGTTTGCTTCTGGCAGCTCAGAATATGACCTTATTTGCAGATTGGATCTTACAGAAGTAATCGAGTTAAAATGAGGTCATTAGGGTGGATCCTATCAAAAGGGAAAATTTGTACATGGAGACAACACCACGTGAAGGCTGGAGTTACGCTACCATAAGCCACGGAACAAAGGGACATCGAGAGAGGGGCTAGGAAAAGGCTCTTCCTAAGAGCCTTCTTAGGAGGAGGGCCCTGCCTACACCTTGATCTTAAACTTCCAGCCTCCAGAACTGCGAAACAATAAATTTCTGTTTACACCTCCCCTGCCATAGACACAAACTTCATTTATTTACAAAACAAACAGATGGTGCTTTCTGAATGCTTTGTTTCCCCATATTTATACAAGTATATAGTAGAATGATTGGATACAGACAAAGGTAAAGTAAGACGAACTGTTTAAAACTTTGTCTGATGTCCTACAAACTGCCAGTAATCTATATTAACATATTATTGTATAACTTTCCAAATACTTCTCTAAAATTTGTATACATAAACATTGTATTTCCAAGTGGGATTATGCCATATTCACTTGAAATCTGATTTCATAATTAATACATCAAAGAAATACATACATACCATTTACTTTTATATTTCCATGGTATTTTAACTATATAAATCCATCATTATTTATTTCCTTGTTTTGTTTACTCAGATTTTTTTTTAGTTCCTATAAACAAGGATCAGAAAGCAACCAAGTACAGATACAGTGTAATTCCTAAAGATGGATTTTTGAAAGTGAAGTTAATAGATCAACAGAACAAAACAGAAATTCCACAACTCTCCCCACACACTGACCCACACAAACATATATACACATTCAAAAGATTCATCTATATGCATATTCGGTGAAGCATTTTTATTATACCCAAAACTGCTAAGATATAAAATATTCAATAATAATTTATTGCTTTACTAAATAATGCTGCATTAGTTAATGCTACATTAAGGTTCCTGTTGCAGAAAATCATTTGAGAAATTCATGATGTTCCAACAGTAAAACCAGGTTACAAAGGAAGCATTTATATCAACTGTGACTAATTTTTCTTGGAGAGAAATGCTTTATTTTATTTATCGCGCTTTTTTTGTTTGCAATAGTTGCATGGATATTTGCTGCTCAGGTGGTTCTCGCATGTTTCCTGACAGACTCAGGGTCCTTGAACACCCTCTTTTTACTCTCTTTTCATGTAGTGGACTTTTCCACTGATGAAGCCCCTTTCCAGGGCCACAGCCCCAGCTGAACCACCTCTTTCCCGTGTTTCTACATCATAGACTCCATGCTGCCCTCTAGAGATATGTCGACTTTTACTTCCTAATGGGCCCTGAAATTTTAATACATCAGCACTTGCACACCACAGAAGGCAGAAGCCCATCAGATCATATGGGTAGGAAAATATCTAATGAATCAGAAATCTCAATGTCTCAGTTATTTTGTGAATTTTATGAAGACACCTAGCTACATGGTGGGTTGGCAGCATCTGCCTTATGTAGTGAACCTTTAAAATAGAAAGAAAAAAAGAGAACGAAATTATATTTTATTACCCAAGACATATATTGCCATGGTAGAACATCTAAAGGCTACAAGCAATGTAGAATTGTCATCGAGATGTAGACTACTTACGGGACAAGATGACGTGTGAATGGCAGGTCCGATTGGTAGCCTCTTCTAATCTCTCTAACATGCCAAAAGAATCACAATAAGAGGAAGTGCCATTAAGACTAACTGCAACTATAATTTGAAAAGAATTGATGCTAATTACAAGATAGATAGAACTTACCCAAGAGAGTCTTTAGAACAATATGACAATGGGTTATATGTAATCTAAAAAAATGCCATAAAAAAAGAAATAAAGGGCATTTTTTAAACTTTCTTCTCTCTGGCCCTCACTCTGAGTCCAAGTGTTCATGGCAAACAGAAACCCGAGCAGATATGCTCCGTTCCCTCTTGATTATTTTTGACTCCACAGTCATGGCTCAGTTTTCTCATGTTCCACCACCCCACCTAGAGATTTAGTTAGGCTGAAATCTGAGACATCGAAAACAGTGGGTCAGTGAATTGAGGAGCATGGATAATGATGCAACATTACCACAGATGCAATATTTCCTTCCTACCGGAAAACACATTAGGGGCTGGGTGTCATATGAAGAACTCAAGAATAAAAAGAACAGGTACAATCATTTCATATACAGCAGATACTTTATAATTGTTTTGCATGTATTTCCTGTGTCCAGAGTTCAGAGGGATGAGCAAAAGAAATAGAAGTGGGAAAAGGAGGCACCCAGAAGAACAAAGCTCTATTCCGAGGAAATTGACTGGAAACAAGCCCGGGGGCTATCTCCCACATGGGGCCCAGAAGTATGCAAAGACTTGAGAGATTTGTTCATCGTCCAAGTGGAAGAGTGCAGAGACACGGGTGGCCGACTTATCCTGTCTGTTCACAAAACTCTTGGTCTGGATCAGATCCCACCTTCTTTTCATCATTAAAGAGAATATATATTCCATATCAAACTGAAAAAAAAATTGGGGGCTGGAAAGTTTACTGTATACCTATTAAAAAGGAGCAATGCTTGCTAAGTAAAATTGATTAAAAGATTAATAATAAAAAATATAATAGATGCCAACCAATGGATAAAATTAAGAAATTATATAAGTATGTAAAGACACAGTTCATAGAAGAAGCCTTATAAAAGGATGATCGACCTCAGGATAACACAAATTTAAAAATCAGATGCCATTTGTGATGCACTAAGTTGACAAAAGTTAAAAATGCTTACTTAGTACTAAGAAAAATACAGGGAAGCAAATTTTGTTTTTAGAATTATTTATACCTAAGGCAGTAACAGTTATATATTCAATTTTAATTGTATTTTATATGCATATACAGCAATTGTTTTACATATTTATCTACCGAGAACATTGAGATTATCTTTTTTTTTCTTCTCAACCATGTCATAAAATATTTAGTTATGCCTGAATGGTAAGTGTGTGAGAGAATGTTTTCCTTCTAAACGTTTCCTATGAATTATAAAACATTCAATAAAACAAAACGAAGCACATCGCTATGTGGTCAAGGAAAGCAGAGACAATGTAGGCGGTAGATACAACCAAAACTAGAGCGATGCCAGCGGTTTCATTTACTGCGAAGGTAAGCAAGGTCACGTGTGATGACGAATGTGGTAATAACAATGAATGACACTTAAAAAGTACTATGAGAGAGCATACTGGCTGGCCCTACTTTAGATTGGGTAGTGAGAGAAGGTGTCTTAAAGAAGCGGCATTTCAGCTGAGGGAGTAAGATGGGAACAGTAGGAACAGCGGCGGCGGGTGGTGAGGAAAGGGCTCCGCATATGAAGAGCAGCATTTGTGACATACGTGAAAGTCCTGAGGCAGGAAGAGCTTGGCTCCTTTGACCAAATGAAAGCAGGTCAACGTGGGTGGGAGGACACAGGTCTGAAGACCGAGGAAGGGCCCTGACCATGGCCTTTTGGATCATATGTAGTAAAAACCGATCAACTTTTAAACAAGTCGTCACCTGATTTCAGTGTGTGTGTTGTTTCCTCTCCACGACTTTTACAGGTAAAAGATAACTCAGATAACTCTGCCTCTATTACTGCGTTGTTGGGGCCTGGTCTCAGTTCTTTCACGGACCTGTGATTTTACCTGAATTAGTAACTAAATGCTGATTATGCCTAAAGGATTGTTGCTATGTAAACAATGCCATTTTCATCGATCTGCTGCCAGTTACGGTTTGAAAAGTTGAGGGAGGATGTTGACGAGAACATGAGTGGGTGAGAAAGAAATGCTGCAGGGCAAAAACTCCAATTCCCGACTTTCATAAGCAATGAGAAGAGTGGGTGTGATGTTTATTTCAATAAACCATGAGCCAGACTTAAGCTGCTTCCCAGTTCCATATGAGGAAAGGTAATCTGTCTTTCAGTATTTACAGTGAAATGACAGATTTAGGGGGGGACTTACCAACACTAGAATGCAGAATTCATAGTGCTGAAACCTCCTATCAGTGTGATGTTCTCAAGGGAGAATTCCCTACAATAGCAACACACCTATAATGAAACACCTAAAAAGGAGCCCAGAAGTGTTCAAACTTGTGCGCAAACATCTCATAATTTATTCATAGGTAGATGATGCCAGAACTACAATGATAATAAATTTGTATTTGACATGAAATGTTCTAATGTATCTCATGAGTGGTAGTGAGTGAGGTGTCTAGTTTATGCATATCCAAAATAAGAATTTACACTACACATTCTTCTGGCTTGAGGCATTGAAAAAAAAGTGATACTTTTTTAGTTCTGTGTCATAACAATAATTCTGTATAAATGGTACTTTTTATTTCTGTAATTTTGCCTAACTAACTTTTAAAAGGATCACAAGAGGTCCAAGAACATTTCCCATACTGCACAATAGTTGAAGAAACATAAAAGTAATAGAATTATTGTAAAAATGTTGGGAAATATGTGAAAGAGTAATGATTGATTTCAACTTAACATAAAAACAAGAAAAGGAGAGTTAATTTTTATTTTATGCTGAAGTTAAACTCTATAAACACCACCCAGTAGATAAAAGAGTCCTTTAACAGCAAGGCAAAGTAGCATCAACATTTGGCATGAAGAGTTATTTCCTGATTTTGAATTAAACTAGAAAATTCTTGATTTTATTCCAAAGTAACTTTATCTTCCTCTTTTTCTCTGTTTCTCTCTATTGCACACATACAGACACACAGAGTCATTTTAAACAGAAAAATAAAGCTCCTGTGTGTGGCATGTTAATAATGACAGAGTTACATTGTGAGCATCCTGAAGTTATAAGTGTTGGAATGCAGCCTCCTACGCTCTGTTAGGTGTCCCTGCTTTTCCGACAAAAACAGTGCACCGTAATTCACAAAGTATCTAAAAAGAGAGCAGGTGGATTGATCCATGAGTAGTTGAGGACTGATTAAAACAAATTGTACTGAACTCTAAGAATGCTTACAATTTGACTACTTGTGGTTTCTATTGAGCTATTATTGTCTTTGCAACTTCATTCTTCTTCCAATTGAAGTTGGAAAGGAATGAAAAATAGGAAGAAAAAAACGACCTTGACTTGACAATCTTTTTCTGTGCCATCCAGTAAAGTAGTTAATAGGCACACATAGCTATTGAGCACTGGAAATGTGGCTCGCCCAGCCTGAGATGTCCTATAGAGGTAAACTGTTCACCCAAATTTGAAAACTTAGTATGAAAAGAAAGAATGTAAAGTAACCCACTAATATATTTTTCATTTTGATTAAAACAGATATTTTAGATATAGTTGGAGATATATATATATATACATATATATGTATATATATACATATATATATGAAATGGGTATTTTAGATATATCAGGTTAAGTAAAACTTACTTTTAAATTGATTTCTTCTGTTATATTTTATTTTTTTTAATTTGGTTACTAAAAATTTAAAATTACATGTGTGGCTCACACTGTATTTTTATTGCACAGTGTCGATCTAGAACATTCCTTATATTTAGTTCATTTTATTCATCTGAATAACCAACTTTTAAATTATGTTTAAAGAAATCTTAAAGAAAACCAATAAGTTACCTGGTAAATGTGTTTGAGATAGTAACTGGACAAGTGGAGACAAGATACCTTACTGTTTTGGACACCAGATACCTACAGGAAACCTGCATTCTCCCTTTTGCTTTTTATCTGGGCAGCCCTATAGCCCTTCCTACCGAGGTTCAGTGACAGAGTAGATACAGAAGTTTAATTCTTGGGTTTGGTAGAAAGTCACTTTGGCTCTCTTCAATTTAAACATTTTTACTCCATTTTTTGTTTGTCAAGTGCTGAAAGAAAAACCCATATAAAGAAATGCAAGTACTTCTAATATTTATAGGAATGAGTGATACTTATTTCTGAGTTTTGTACATATTTGCATATAATGTGTTTTTGATACCCAGAAAAATTTTATCCCTTCTGCACTAATTCACTTGGAATCTTAGCCATTTTTTTTTATTTTCAAATACTTGTTAGCCAAACAGCTTTAATATTGATGTGCTGCATTAAATTTTTAAATTTCTTTATTCCCAAGAATGAATGTGATCTTCTGTTAGTGTTTCAAAGAGTGGAGGCCTGTTATGACGTATGACAAGATGTGCTGAAAGCAAATGACTCAGTTGTTGAAAATAAGATTAGTGCAAGCCTATTCCACTTTTAGTAATTATGTCACCCCTCTTGGCATAACTCTGCCTCTTTTTCATACACAGTTTGACAATACAGAGAGCATATTATTCATTGAGGCTCACGATCTGTTATCTCCAATTATACAAAATTGAGTGGTGTGTTTGTGGCCAACTCACAAAGCATTTTCTTGATTTTTATATTCTTACAATTCCAGCTCATATTATAGACATTTTTCCAAAAATGAATAGTTGGATGTTTAAATACATGCTGATCATTCTTAAAAATATCAATGGTCACAATCAAACAATAGGCTTTCTAAGTATACTAAATAGATATATAACTCTTTTCTTAGCCTAATGATGGTTTTTTTGTTTGTTTGTTTGTTTGTTTGTTTTTACCTATTGTCACTTTTAGTGATGTTCAATACTTGGAGAGTATACTACAGTATTATTGTTTATAGTCACATAGTTAAAACAGAGTCAGAGTTTCTTTGAAAGAAATCTCATTTGACGGGGGAGGACAAACCATGGTCCTTCTACTACATCCTTGACATCAGTTGGCTTAAAAAAATGTGACTAATGTTGAAAATGCTAAGATTTGACAAATTGGTTTATTATAACCCTCCATGCTTTTCTGTATGCTTGAAATATTTCATTTAGCAATCTTCTTTCAAAAAACTTGTAATATAGCCATAAAATTTGCTCTGGATTGGATCTTGGACGCCATCTACTATATTCAGATATAAAATATATGTTTCCTTTTTTCTGGAATGTTTTCTTGAATGTCTTATAATATTAATTCAGTTCATTTAGTAATTGCAATGCCCTCCAAAACACTAGAATTATACAAATAAATATTTCTGTAAGGAAGTCATATGTGTTACATTTAAGGTAACTGAAAGAGATGAGAACGAAGCCAACATGGCCCGATGAGATGTATTTAGGTAATGGTAGAGTGAGAAATCTCAGAGCTCGTATTGTAATATTATCAGTCTTCTGGTGCCCAAATGTTTCCTCTCTCATACAGATGCTGAGAATGACTGATTACACAGGGCTTTACAGACATGGATGTGGCTGTGGTTGTCCCGCCTACAATGCTTAAATTAAATCAGGCAAATAAACATTATGTACTGCCTTGACTAAGAACCAGGCACTGTATTAGGAATGAGAGGGAATGCCGACGTGGGAAAAACACAGAGCCTGACAACAGAAAGCTCACAATCTAATATGTGAGGGAGGGAAGGTATGGAATCATGGCGATGAGAGAAACGCAGAAATAAATAGTGAAAACCAAGACTAATTGTAATTGTAAAATGAGAAGCACAAGATGCTATCCATTTTCATTGTGTGCATGGGGGCGGGCGGTTCATGTATGTCTGAAGGTGTCAGAGTGCACAGTCGGCGCGATAGCTGTCCTTTCAACTTCACTGAAATGTGCTTTCCTGCCCAGCATGGGACCGATATTCATTAACATATTGTGTGTGATTAAAAAGAATGTGTGAATTCTGCAAACATTGGAAAAGCATTCTATATATGTATTAGATAATGATTGTTAATTGCATTCAAATATTGCATATGGCAGACCCTTCTTAAACCCTTAGTCTTTTTTTTTTTTTTTTTTTGCCCTGTGGATCAGAGACTGAAAGTGGCGTCTGGCTAGCTCCAATGATTGCGCGTTCATTTGTCATTAGAGTTCTGTGAATTTTTACTTTATTTTGATTTTTATTCAAATTCACTTAAGTTAAAAATTGTCACACTATTTTCATCTCACACACACCATCTTTGTGAAGTGAATCTTTTTTAGTATGTTATCAGGTTTCTTTTGATTAGGATTTTACTCCTATATCTTTTCTCATTCTGTTACTACTTTTTTTAACAATTTTACATTTAAGAAAAATGCCTCATAAACAGCTTTAAGCTGATTTTTTGGAGGAGGATTATCATGGTTCAAGTCTAAAAATGTTAAGTGGGGTCATTCAGCCCATTTAACTTTATTAAAATGTATATTTATAATAAATGTTTATTTATTTATAATATATTCACAGATATGAGGGAGAACCCCCCAAATGGAATTAATTTATAAAAAACTGTGTGTTTATTCTCACATGTTGAAACTTTAGTCACCTTCAAAGTACTCTCCATTTGATTCAATAGACCTATCGAGACTTTTTTGTACTGCTCAAAGCAGTTTTTGAACTTGAACTTACCCATTTTGATACCTTTTATAGTGCTTCTGCCATTTTTTGTTTCACCTCTTCCGCATCAGCAAAACTTGCCCCTTTGAGGATTTTTTCATCCAGGGAAACCAAGAAAGTCATTCAGGGCAAGATCAGGTGAACAGGGAGGGTAGGGCATGGCCTTATGCTGTTCGGTCAAAAACTACTGAACACTCAGCGTAGTGTGGGCAGGTGAGCTTGTAAATCACCCATCATGAAACAGTTACATAAACGCATTGAAAGAATCTTCAAAAAAATTCACTGAAGCCAAACGCAGCCTCTCACAACAATGTCAGCTTGTATGACAGCGATGGGTTCTGAGAGCACTCACATCGTGGAGGAAGCCTGTACTACAGGACAGGTAATTCCATTTTTTGGAGGTTCCCCCTCATAGATACAGAAATATATGTGTTTATTTTCAAAGTGTTCTTTTGTGTGACTTTTCTCACATTTCCTGTATAAATTTTACTTTGCTTTTTTACTTCTTTTGGATAGGAGTACCTTCATTATGTCACATTTTTGTCTACTCTCTTGTAAAATATGTGCTCTGCCCTTAATAATTACCTGAGAAACTTCAACACTTAAATTTATCAATGTTTGTAGCAAATGAACACCCTCACCCTTCTTCCAAACAATAGCAAGAACTTGGAACAATTTCACTACTTCAAGCAATTCACAACACATGCTACGGTTGTCACATATTTTAATATCACCTTTTAAAAATCTGCATATGTATACCAACTATTATGTACACTATTATTGCTACATAATATCAAAGTTTATTTACATTTACCCATATATCTTATTCTTTATTTCTCTTCATTCATTCTCATGTTAATCTAAGATTAATTTTTCCCCGGTTAAAATGTGATGCCTCAGAATTCCCTTTGGTGTCATTCTGCTGGTTGCAAACTCTTTTATTTTCCTCCTGAAAGCAACCTATTTTGTTTTTGCCTTTGAAAGATATGGGGAAGGATAATATTCAAACTAGAAATTTCTTTTTTATTGTAAAACTTTATTCCAAGTTTACATGTTACATATGGAAAGCTGAATGTCAGTATAATTACCATTTTTTGTAAGTACCTCAATGCTTTTAAAGAGCTCTGCGCTTTTGGTGTTAGGAAGTTTTTGCAGTTTCTAGGGAAAACTCTTTTTCTTTATCCTGCTTGGTGTTTGTTAGGCATTGTTGGTATATGAATCTGTATCTATTATCAATTAAAAACAATTCTAAGCCATTAACACTTCAGATATTTTGTATGTCCCTTTCTCTCCTTGCCCTCTGAAATGCTAATTAGATGTTTACAATATATGCCTTCTAATTTATTCATCAAATAACCTATCATTGAATCTATGTCTTAGGCTACAGTTGCTCTATTTTAGATAGTTGCTTTATATATTTATTTCAGTTTACTAATTTTCTCTTCAACTTTGTCACGTTATTGAGTTTTTAATTTTGAATATTATAATTGTCACTTGTAGAAGTTCTTTTTGTTAACTAGAAATGTAATTTTTGCATTTTTATATTTTAACTTATTTTTTCTCTTTAAAACACCAAATACTGTTAGTTTGCAATCTGTGTATGATGATTGTAATACAAAAAAATGTTACAGATCTGTGTTAGATGTCTGTTATTTTTTTCTCACTCTTTTTATGCTTCTATGCTTTCTTAATGCTTCTTGAATGTGACCTGCTCCTTTTCTTTTGAACATTATCTGTGAGAATTCTTTGAAGCTTGAGATGAAGGGGAGTCTTCCAGAGAGATGTAAATATATTTGATTCTTCCAGTAACCTGGTCTGCACTCAGAGTTTAAGATGCCTTTAAGCTAATTTTTAGTTGACCCAAGTTCTAATGATGTGGCGGGAGACTTTCATGAGTCTTATCTAGTAATTACAAATAATTGGGGCAAATTTTCCTTATGTTTCAGCACCAAAGTAAAACATATGAGAAAAACACGCAGGACATAGCAGAACTCCTAATCTCATTTAGTTTCCTCTTCTGGTTTACTTTTGGTTTTATTTATTTTGTGTAATGCATATAAGGTATTACACATGTGCCCATGCTTGTGTGTGTGCTTTGGAGTGTGGTGTGCTCTAAAGGCTTTTTGTTTGTTGGATTATTTTAAAGAAAAAATTGTTCCTCCAAGCTTGGAAATGATTTCTGTCATATATATATATATATAAATATATATAAATGGTCAGCTTTGTCTTTTAGAAAGATGATTGTTAGTGGTGTGAAAATAGCAGGAATGTGTAAGACTGAAGATGGGGAAATAAATGAGGAAAACATGACAACAGCTCATGCAAGATGTGATACAGGCCTGAATTAAAGAAAACATCAGTGATGAGAATGGAGAGGAGGAACTCATGAAAGAAGTGTGCTCAGGGCAGCTCAGCTTTTCTAAAGGAATTTAACCAATGAAAATAGTCTGTCAGCTGTATATTTGTATTATTCTTACCTTGTCCTGTGCCATGAAGGAATTCTGTAAAAAACATCAGTAATTTAGAGAACTTTGATCATACTTAGGTGTTCACAAATTTAAAAAAAAATCATCTGTAGTTAATTGATGCTATTTATATGTCTTATAAGTTTTTGAAAACTTATAAGATCTGAAAGCTTCTGTAGATTGACATTTCTAAAAAATCAAAGTTTATTACATATAAGAATTAAGTAGTAAAGTGCAGGAAGAAAATTTATATATTGTGATGTGTATTGCTATAAGCTAAGATTCCCAGAGATATTGCCATTATGTCATCAATGAATTACAGTTAATAATTTGTGAGGTAAATGTGTGTGAATTCATATACATACATGTACATATATTTGTACTATATTCATATGTGTACACATACACACACACAATAAAGATAAGTAAGCCTTTCATTTATAGTAAATTCTAGCCAGTTGAGGCATACAATCACATCCTTATCCTGGAGAAACAGTGAATTAGAGGAGCCAGCCTATTATTAGATAAAGGTTTAATGATTCCTTAATATAGTTAGGAATAAAACACAGAGTTCAGAGGTGTAGTCCTTGCCCTTAAGAGATTTGTAGGTTATAGAAATTAAGCCTCATACTAGCTTCCCAGGTAGACATTCATACTAAATCATTTCATAGGATTTTTATTCTTAAAGCAATCATGTTTGTCCCATAAAAAATTTGGCCATATTTTCTTTGGTTCGCCTTAAGAGTTGCTCACTATTTGACATGCATGGTAGACGGGAGATTTACTGTCTGTATTTGCTCCAGGGAAGGACTGTTGCCTGTAGCGGATGGTGTTGGCCATAAACAGCCTCCAGCAGCCAGTACCTTTGGGGTCCTCCTCAGCAATGGGCGAGCCCCGCCTGAGGCCACGCTTTTCTTGGGGTAGCCCATATCCCACATCCAGGAACTGACCTCTGGGGGGTGCCAAAGGCCAGTCATTTTGATTCACTGAGGGACAATTCTGACCTGCCATCTATACCCCAGAGCTTTCCCTGCATTTGGCCAAAGCTTTGCTGGACTTGCCTCACAGTTTGATTTGTCTCTCTGCCCAATCCTCCGCCTAGTCTCTCCCTTCCTGGGGTGTCAATACCTGATAAATATCCTTTATCCCAAACTCTGCTCAGTGTCAGCTTCTAAACATTACAATCTACAACAGGACAAAAATCAGAAGTGGAAAATGGTTATAAAATGGAAAACAAAGCCATTTCTCTTAACATTTGGTTTTCTTTGTCTAATGTTTTTGGGATATAGATTATTTTGTTTCAAGTCTATACCATGCTTTCAGATGCTTTTTCTTTGAAAGCTACACAATAGAGCATAACTTCTATCAGCTTCTGTGGCCCCAGGTTTGAAAGTGATATTTCAAACCCCATTATTATTGTTGTAACCTCCTCTCCAGTGAATCAGAACAATGGGCATTGGGTATGTCCTCTGTGGCAGTCAAGTTGGCTCTGCGGGCCCAGGGGATATTATCTTCTTTGAAATTCTTCCAAGAAGATCAAAGGTAGCTCAGATCTTCACCTTAAACTGCAGATTATGAGTCAACTAGGGTTGACCTAAGACACACATCTCATGTGAGTTTAGTCATAGGATGAGTCAGTGCTCTAGTCAGGGGCAGAGTTAGTAGGTTGGGGTTCTTTGCTCGCCATGTCCAAACCTTCAAGTTTTCTTTCCCAAGGGAATATACAATCATTTGGGGGGCAGTTTTGGTTTTGCTTGTACATTGTTAGGTTTTTTTTTCTCACTATCACCAAAGATATTAATTGCTTCAAAAATAAACTTAAAAGCTTCTGGCAAGCTAAAAGTGAGAATAAGCCATCAAAGAGATGTCTGCCTCCTGCACTTTTAGAGGTAAAATTGATATTTTATAAGTAGGGAAAGAGAAAACAGGGAGATGAAGTGCCTTTCATCCCAGATCACAGAACAAGTGGGTGGCAAAGCTTAGAATACAATTCAAATATAGTGTCTAATGTTTAAGTACATCGTGCTGCATTTCATTCAGACTTTTCTGGCTGATGAGTATTGATGTAACCAAAAAGACATCTCTTCAAAATTCAGCATTTTACTGTTATTTATTGGGCACCTATTATGTGCCTGGCACAGTCTGAGGAAACCATATAATGTAGTGAACCACACAGGCAAATTTTTATTGTAAAGGAGAGTTTACTTTCTGGCAAAGATCAATTTTCTTTACTGCTAAAAATTGCTTATAACATATTGATCATAAAATTACTGCTTAAACACATAAAGCAATGAAAAAGGCAGCCTCGGCTACCCTTATTGTGCTTTAATCTGGAGTGACATTTCTCTCTCGGTACTGGCTCCATCGGGTTGGCACAAGGACTTGCTACCACATATGTCAGTGACAGTCACAGCATCCCTGATTACCTTTTTTGGTAGCTGTGCTTAAATATGGAAACCATTCAGTTACAAAGAGAACTTTTTTATTCAAAGTAATTTTGAGTGAGAAGAATGGGAATGGGGGGGGGCATTTTTCCTAAATTAATGTAATATTTACCCTGTAATCATAATTGAGCCACTTATTCTTTGTACATCTAGCAGGTAAGTTCTCAGAACAGCAGCTGCTCCATTTCTAATTCCTAATGAATTGTCAAGGGTGAGCAGAGCTCGGTTAAGGAGATTCAAGGACTGATGGATGCCATAGAGCACAGAGTGTAATAGGTCCTCAAAACATTATCTTTTTTGACGGATTTTGCTATTCACATTTTACTGAGACCTGTGTATTTCCTCCATGTCACTGAGCACAACTAGAATTAATCACATTCAATTACTTAAAGAAAAATAGTTTCCTTAATCGAGCATGGTTACGTGGTGACAACAAAGACTCAGAACCCAGGCCCTTGAAGCTTATGCCCTGCTTCCACTACCAACGAGCCCTGTAGCCTTGGACACATCACTCAACTCCTCTGGTCAGTTTCTTGCGTGTAAAGTCGGAAGACTAACACCTCACTCATAGAGTTTTGAGATCTAGATGAGTTAACATTCATAAAGAGCTTAGAACAGTGCTTGGCATATAACAAGAATTAAGTCACTACTTACAAAATGAATAAAAATGAAGCATTCCTCTCTACTAGTAACAGGAAGAGAGAACGCGTCTTCTTTAATGGCTGCTCATGTTCTCTCCTATTGCTCTGGTTGCATGGTGAGTTGTTCAATAAATTACTATTTAATGAACAAATAGAGGAGAGTTTTGAGGTCAAAAACATCATAAAGATCTACTTAGGATGATACATTTTAGTGCTATAGATCCTTCCACAGCATCGTAGGGCTGGCACTACTACTGGTTCAATATACCTCCCCTAGTGCCGTGCCAGTATCGTTTCATCTGACATTGCAGAAACCCTAAAATGTAAGAATCAAATCTGTACCCTGCGGATTAGGCAACTAAGGTTTCAAAAGGTGAAGTAACTTATCCCGAATCACAGAAATAGTTGGCGCAGAAGCCAAGATCAAATCCAGGTCATCTTGATGCTAAAGTCTGTATTCTTCCCATGCTACACATTCTTACATCGAGAGAGTGCTTGATGATATCAAGTAGGGAAAATTGAAATTCACAAAGGAAACTTACAAGGGCATAAGAAAATCAAAATTCTAGGATCTGATGCAAGAATTTTTCTTTCAAAACATATCTCATCTCCTATGTTGCCTCCTAAGCAAACATCAGGCCCTATAATTTGAGCAATATTTTCACATTACTTGCTGACATCTTTTAGTGATGTCAGTTAATTGCAAAACTAGAGTCTAAGTTTGAAATCATCTGTAGTTCAGTCTATAAAATATACTTAAGCAAACTGTTAGTACTTACAAAGTTCGGTATTAACACAAAATGCATACGATAGTTTCCCAGTGAAAAATAGAAGAATCACTTTAATGGTGCACAATGGAATAAAACCAAGTCAAAAATCATTACGTCTTTAGTCATAAACCATGAAGTATAAATCACAATTCATAAGCAGTATATGCTCAGATTTATGAATTTGGAAAGGGAGAATGAGCAGAAGAGCCTGGACAATTGTTGGAAATGATGCAGAACTACCAAAGGGACCCTCAGAATTCACCATACAAAATTTCGGGAAGGACGGCTTTGACTTGCATGAGAACATCTCATCTGTTCTCCTGAACTGAGCCTGAGTGCTGTTACATTTCATTGCGCTGTAACGTCTTGTAATGAGTTATAGCAGGACATATGGAGCGGAGGGCAGTAATAAATATGATGCAACAAAATCAAAGTATTGTTCCTAAAAAGCACAAGAAAGCTGTTTTGTTTTTTTTTCCAACCAAGACCCAGGACATACACACAGAAGGATTTTGAGACAGAACAATGTACCAGCTATGACTGCCACCTGAGCAATAGTATCACCTCATTAAATAGCTCTGATCTAATCTTTAATTTCTTTTCTTTTATTGATTTTAGATTGAGGGGAAGGGGGGAAGAAAGAGAGGGGGAGAATCATCAATGTGAGAGAGAAACATCCATCCATTGCCTCTTACACGTGCCCTGACTGGGGACCAAACCCGCAACCCATGCATGTGCTCTGACCAGGAATCGAACCAGGGACCTTTCGATTTGTGGAACGACACCCAACCAACCAAGCCACATCGTCCGGGGCAGCTCCGATCTAATCTTTATCATTCCATAAAATATCTCCAAGCAAATAATTTGTGTTCAACTGATCACATCTGGAGGTTGAATTCACTCCCCTGTGTGTAAAAACGTCATTTGAAATTCTTTGCAGGGGACAATCACTCCTTAAAACCTAAAACAAGCCAGAGACAGTACAGGGGACAAAACAAACATCTTTTTCTTTGCTTGTCTTATTCGTAACTAGATCTACGTTTTGTCTTGTGACTTGCTGTGTCTGCTTAGCTTCCATTTAAAAGCTGTAAATTTACAGCTCACTGACTGTAGTAGAAAAACACATTTTGTGTTATTGCTGCACAAAATCAACTCTTCACAGTAACTGAATGGCAAGAAGGCAAATTTCAAATTTAGTGATAGCAATTGACCAAGGATGTCTATGGTTCCACAAAGTCATACCCTCATTTGTCATAAGCACCCTGATTGGTCTTCGAAATAAAAACATGGTTACACAGAAAGGCGATGGGTAGGAGAGCCGAAGGCCTACGACTGGGTCTGGTCTCGAGAATGGCAATTTAGTCTCATCCGTTTCACTCATTTTTCCTGAAAGTTAATTGGAAGGCTGTAAAATTTAACTAAAATTTCAGTTCTTTCAGCCATAAAAATGGGAGGTTAAACTCAATGACCCTAAAGGACATTTTCCAGGTTTTGCCTCCCATAAAAATAAAGCAAGCGCATGAAGTCTGTGGTTAGAGCTGATAAACAGAAGATTGACTCCATTTGCGAATGACCCAGAACCTGTAATAAGAAGCAGAGAGAATTCGAACAGACTTGGGGAAGCCAAGGTAAGTGGAAATGGCAGCTGTAATTGAGATATTCTAATAAGGAGACCATCAGGGACTGAGCCTTGTGGGGTTTCTTCCATCCAGATGCATTTTGTCCAAGTATTCAAAACTCTTCTCTCGCAACAGACCGAGGAGGTAAGTGCTGACCCATTTTACATAGGAGGGGAGCATTCCTTAACACGGGTCCCCAACCTCCAGGCCACAGATGGGCACCAGTCAGGGCCTGTCAGGAACCAGGCCGCACAGCGGGAGGTGAGCTTGCATGGAATGTGCTTGAATCATCCCGAAACCATCTCCCCTCCACCATCTGAGGAAAAACTGTCTTCCACGAAACCAGTCCCTGGTGCCAAAAAGGTTGGGGACTGCTGCTTTAACATGTCGAAGGCATCTTTGGAAAGACAAATTTAAATCAGCGCTGTCCAGTCTAAAAACAAAAGAAGATGCCTAGAAATCAGATGTATATTCTGAGACAAACAAGCAAAAGCAAACAAAAAAAGACAGGCCCTAACTCACAATTTTGTTAAAAAGCAGCAAGACCCTCTTTCACAGAAAAAAAAAAAGGAAAAGAATGCATACTCATGTCTTTTGGAAAGTCTTCTGAGCAGACAAAAGTACGTGTGAGCTCTCTGAGGCTGAGTGGCGTGGCCGCGGTGGAATGCTGTGGCAATATAAATTATAGAGAAGATACAGGGCTTTTCATTGGGTGCCCTCGCCCGCAGATGTCTGGGGGATGGAAGTTGAAGTCCCTGCCAGCCACCCGAGTCCTGCCGTTCTGACACCCTGTAATCGTTTGTTAGATTCATAACCTCCCTGGTTGTCCCCTTAGGGCCTCTGTATTGGACACATTTCATTTGAAAAAAAAAAAAAGAAGTCACATCGCAATTAATTTTGCCTCGAGAATTTCACAATATCCTTTGAGATCACAATAACCCCGAGGATATTGTGCAATTGGGGTTGGGAATCTCTTGCCTAAGTTAGAACTTTGGGAAGGAAAGAAAAAAAGCGGGTGAAAGTGGGGGAACTGATCTGGCTTAAAACAATTGAGTTGGCTTGAAGGGGACCAGGAGTGAGTTAAACAGTGGCTAGTAATCTTGGTAAGAGTTTATCTCCTCCGGGTTATCCTTTTTAATATTCATACCTTCTTACAGTATTTTTCCATGAAGTATGCTGTTGCTTGTCCTGAAAAAAAAAAATCATGCTAGCTTGGGTTTTTTTCCCCCTCTGGGACATGCCTTCTGTATGCTACCCTGACTCATCTTTGTTAATTTAAAATAATATAAATAAGCAAATATATGACTCAATAAATGGGATGAGTAGGGAGAAGAGGGTGTTTGGCCAGCCAATCTAGTCCTACATTTTAATTAAAAAGCCTGCCTCACACACCATTAGTAAGTTTTCAAGTGACCTGTCATGACCAGTTCTAATTGCAAGCATGTCATTCACTCTTTCATAATAAATTGGCAGATTATGCTAATATAAGAAAAGGAAGCTATAAATTTTATGTGTGCCAGACAAGCTATGCCATCGATTTCATAATTCATGATAAGTGCTTGGAAGAGGAAGATGGCTAAGGACAGGGTTTCACAAACAGAATAAAATGTTATGAGAGGATAATTGATGAGATATAGTTGACAAACAGGCAGAGAAAACCATTGCAAAATATTATGCTTTGCTAATAGCCAAACACTCATAGATTCAATGTCACGTATATCTGCATTAATCCTTTCATAGAGGACCTGTGATAATAGCAGATACATGTCAATTATTGAGATGACTAATTGACATTTTCTTATAAGTATTTGACTGAAAAAGTCCTAAATATTCATTTGATTGGGAGTCAAATTTTCTTCCTTCAAGTGATAAAGAAAACAATATAAAATAGGATAATGCCCATTGCACCAATGGAGTTTTAAAGATCACTGCGTGGTGTGGCTTCTTGTGTTCTGTTCCTACATGACCTTCTCTGGAAAAATCGCTAGGTTATTTCCCATTCTTATGAGAAATGATGAGTTGTGATGGCAATGGGGATTTGGGGGCTCATAGGAAAATCTGGGGTAGATCTATGCTCACATAGGAAAACAAGGTTACAGCTCAATATGCACAGATAAGGACACATCCCTTCTTATACTGATGGTCAAATAGAGTTGTTTGACCTTTAGTTAAAAGATTAGATTTTTGTCCTGCAATTTTCTTTCAAAACACATGAAAAATCATTTCATAAAACTCAAAAACTAAAGTATATTTATGCCATGTTATTATGAGCAAAAATCATCAGTTTGTCTATAGGTTTTGCTCATCTAAAAAACATACAGCCGGCAAAGCAAAACTAATTAAACATTCAAACCTTACACTTGCATTTAACTATTTTTGTCTTATGTGGAGATAATGCACACACACACGGACACACAAGCATCCCCACAACACCCAAATACAAGGCAACCCTTACTCACAATATAACAGATCATCCATATTTTGGGAAATGTCTGGAAACCTTTATTATACTGATCTTTATCATATATGATAAATGCTTGTCTTATAAGGTTAATAGCTTTTTGCGTGAAATTGTCATATGGCTTATCACCATTCCAACATGGTGAGATATAAACTGATTTATTACAAAAGTTCTAACTTGGGTAATTTCAAAAACATTAAATGTGATTTGTTCCCAATTGCTAGATCTCATTTAATAGCAAGCTGATATAATTTTATATACTATAAAATTAGTCCATAATTGTTTTTCTTAAAATTATAACCTGTAGATAATTTTAAAATAAGCAAATAATTCATTGTTTTCCAAGTTAAAATGATATATATTTTAAAGTATTCTAAAATAACACCATTTGGAAAATATTCCAATTTTTTTTTAAGAAATCTTTTCCTGAGCATTTGTGAACTTGGGAATTAAAAAAAAATTTAGAAAGCAACCCTGGCCAGTGTGGCTCAGTTGGTTGGGAGCATCATCCTGTCCACCAAAAGGCTGGGGGTTCAATTTCCAGTCAGGGCATATGTGAGGCAACTGATCAATGTTTCTCTCTCACACTGATGTTTCTCTCTTTGTCTTTCTCTTCCTGCCTCTCTCTCTAAAATCAATAAACATATTTAAAAAAATATTAGAAAGTATAAAATCTATTCACCTTCCAGAATATTCTTTCTCCCTGTGGTTGTAATCTCCCTAAAATCCCTCAACAAATTTGTTTTAGGTTGAAAGTGATTTTCATTTTGCATATGCAAACCTAGAGGATCAATTGATTGCTAAGGATGTGTAGCATTGCTCTATCATTATCAAATTGATTTTCTCTACTTTTTTTCAAAAGCAAAGCAACAGTTAAAAGTAAGATATAACTCAACAATATGTTATCTGTAACAGTTATCAAGTAGATCCCATTATTAGCTTCACCAGTTTCCTAGTGGGCACATTTGTGATTCTGGATCAAAGGACATTTTATAGAAGAACCGTTCTTAAGTGTTTTACAAATGCATTTTTCCTGTTTAGAGTTATTTCATCAACATGCATCCTGCCAGCACTACACCCTTTAATGCTCTCTTGTGTTTTGAGGGTTTAAGCAACCTCTTCCAGATGCATCTAGAGTCTAACATTATTTGTTTTTCCTCTCTTCTTTTTTAAAACCTCTACACGAATAAGTAATATTAATAATGGGCCTGAAATATAATCCTTTAAAAATACGTGCATTAACATAATTCTATGGTGCAAAAGCACAAAGAAGACTAAAACAGTAAGGGCAGAGCTGAGCAGTCACATTTGCTCAGGCTTTGCATTATGTTGAACTTTGGTGGAATGAATCCAAGATGGAATTAAATCCAAATGTTTCCTGCTTTCTTCCATCTTAATAGCTTCATATTTCCTTCATTTTTATGTCTTCCACAGTTTTCACGTTTAAAATTGTCATCTTGGAGAACATTGAACGTATTTATGGTATGTCTGTTTCCTGATATGTAGTCCAGTCTATCATATTGTAGTAGTTAGTAGACAACAAGAGAGATTTTGGATTTATATATAATAGAAAATTTTAAATCAGGGAGGAAATGGGACTAGATCATGCCAACTTCAAAATAAATCTTGCCTCACACGCTAAAAGTTATGACAATATATGTAAAGTTAATTTCCCTTCATAATACATTTACCCATTTGTTAAATGACAGAAACAAATCAAATAGTCCAAACTGATGTTATGCAGACAAAGAAAAGAAGGGATAAAAAACCAATAATAGAATAGAAGAAAATGTTAGAACTATGAGGACAGTTAATGTGTAATCCATGTTTTATGGGTAAGAGCACATTAAGAGCTTTATTTGTGCTATATCATTTAAATCTTCCATAACATGACGGGATAGGTTTTCTCAGTCCCTACAGGTTACAGATTTTAAGTGACTTGCCCAAGATCACACAATTTTAAGTAACTGCATCAGAATTAAATTCAAACAATTGGATATCGAAATTACAGTGTTCCTTTCTTCTTGGAAGAATCTCTGCAAATATTACACCTCAATGCTATCACCAAAGAAAAAAATGAGAAGAAAAGGTACAGTGGATCGAGAAGGAACAGGAAGAGGAAGCGATGGAGGAGGAGGAGAGGAAGTTTGCATCATATGATGTTTATTACCATCTGTGTGCAGCTTCTCACTATTGGTAAGTCAGACTGGTATTTTCTGATTCAAACACTATTATGCAGAATACCTATCTTCCCAGCTAGTTTCTGTACAAAGAAAAGAAATAAGAGTTAGAGGAATAAAGAAGAGGAAGAGAGAAGAAAGAGGGAAAGAAGGAGGAGCAAGAGGAAAGAGAGGGCGAGCAGGCAAAGAGAAATGATCCCTTTAAATAAACACATCCGCCTAAATCGTGCATTAGTGGGACGATGCTTATAGCCTCAGCTGCTCTACAGAGGCACTTGTTTGGCTCTTCCCTCTCAAAATCAAATGTCAGTGTAATGGTAACTCATGTGAACAGGGACGAGCCAGCCAAGCAATAAAATGAAAATGAAAAAAGCTTCATGATGCTCATTGTGGCATTTTAAATAGTGCCAGCTGCTACGTAGATGAATTATACAGAGTTATGAGAGCAAGAAATCAATTGACTGGGCACATTATTCTCATTCTATTCTGTAAATATTCTTTTGCCTTGATATGAGCTTCTTTTGTACCTTGACTCATTTTCTCAACACAACCATTTCTTCTCAAACCTTTTAAGAAGGGAGAAGAGACTCTCTATGGCTTGGAATTAAGTTTTTTCCAATAAGAATAGCAATTACTTTCTTGCTTTCCTCCTCCATGAGATTCTTCAGTGCTTCTGGACAATTTTGACATATGAAGTGGGGGATCTTCCTGCCAAAAATTAAATCCTAGTCCAAGACAGGTAAAATGGTGAGAGACCAGGTTTCACGGAATGAGCCCAGATTTTCAGATTGTAAAATATCCCTCCCCATATGTCACCCATTGTTCAGGAGCATATGTTCCAACTTCAGAAGTGGGATTTTCTCCAGCCTAACGTTGTTTTATAAATACTTTATAAAACTACACTCCAGTAAATGTGTAGGGGAAAAATAAAGACTTTCTTTTACCAGAAAACTGTCACATTTTACCTCATTCTGAAGATTACTCACTGAAGATAATATATTAAGTCATTTGCTAAATTATTATAAAGGAAAATTATCCAAATATAAATTGAAGGACCGGTGTCTCTGAGGAATGAAACACACATTAGTCTAGTCATCTCTCCTCAAGGTTGGAAAAACGTTTTCATGTCTTTGATGCCAATTCCTTTGTTGACGTAATGTTTTCTCACCTACTACGTTTAATGTACACTACCCCTCTCTTACTACTACTACTTTTGTCATTATCAGGAGAACACAGACTTATATTTGAATCTTAAGCTGTACTTTGGAATAAAATTACATTTATAATAGGCCTTGCGAGAACTATATTTTTGGAAGATAAGTAAAATGAAGAGTTAGCATCCATAATTGGCTTCATGTGATACTTCCAACTGTATTCAAGCCTTTGCTAATGCTAGAAAAATGCAGCCCACGTTATCTCTTTGTGACTGATCAGTGTCTCTCGGCCGTTGCTACGGCTCCCTTTCCATTTCATAAATTGTGACAAAGCTTTCCCTCAGGTCTGCAGCTACTTGACTTCAAAGGTCTAGTGGAAATCTCACTACTTCCTGAAATATCTGGGGAACTCCTCCGAGTCTAAGTAACCCTTTCCCTGTGGAAAGGCAGGAGGTGAATGCCGCTCAAATTAAATCTAGAGAGACTCGCTATGTGCCATAAGCCTCACTGGAGGGAGCGGGTGTTACAAACGTTGGACGGGCCCTGCCTTGAATCAATCAGCCCTCACGTTTTCTATTCTCTTCTTAAAAAGGATGTTCCAGATGGTATGTATTAATGTGTATTTGCAATACTTTTGGCACAGGGTAGTTGTAAGATAAGAAAATGTGAAGTAAACAGAGATGAAAAAAGAAAGTTACTAGTGAAATAACACTGGAAACATTTAGGTTGCTAAGTAAGAGACTTCAGAGAATTAGATATAAAAAAAAATTGATTTTTATTTCAGATAGTTTATTTTATTGTCCCACAGCTAGGAAACAAAATGAAATATTATAAGACCCAGACTCTGCTTTTTACAGTAGAGTGGTTTAAAGGTTATTATTTTCTAATAGTTAATAAATTTAATTTGGTAAACATGGCAATGAGATCTCCCTGTTGTTATTGGCCTTATTCATTTTCTGATTCTGTCACGCCATTTATGGTTTTATTTCTGAAATTTGTATGACATGATTTATCTTCAGGCATGTTGCATACGGTGCACTGAATTGCCAGGCAATTGCAGATCTGCATTTTCTCCTGAGAGCAGAGAGCCTCATTTTCAGTCGTGGACTTTTACGGTAGCTATAGGCTTGGCCTTAGCTCTCGCGTAGCTTTTGCTCTGTTGGAAACCATAGCAGTAGGAACCCAATTCAACCATCAGCAATCCAGTCATCAACTATTCAATTTACTGAACGTAAACATGATTGATATCTGGTTCAGCCTCCTGCAAAACTCAAATATTGAATGATATCGTCTTTATAATTTCTGCTCTCTGAACTTATATTTAAGTTCTTCCTCTTGCTTGAAATATCAGAGTCTAGCTCACCGTGAGACAGGTATTCAGGGGTGTCTTGCGTTTCTAACACGTCTGAAGAGAATAGGCGCTGGCTGCTTTTGTCCCACGCTATCTTCAAGGACGTGCGTACGGCATACAGCCTGGGAAGGCAAAGATCATGCTTCTTGGAGCCAGCGCCGGGTTCTTCTGCGACCTAACCCGCCCCCTGCGCAGGTATCCCACAGCTCTCTTTGTATCACTGTATGAAAATGGGAACTTAAAGAGCTGGCAAAAGAAAATTCAGAAACTTTTGCTGTTCTACTTCTGTGAGTAATAAACAACCCTTTGTCTCTGATCCAGAAGTCTTGTGTTTTCTGCCCAGACCCATGAATCTGGGGGAGGTTAACTTGCCAGGTTGCAAGAAGGATAAAATCTGAGTCCCTTTATAGTTCTGGACCCGTTCCCATTCCTTTTCCCTATAAGAAACTTTCTTTGACTGATTCTGGTGTGCATATCAAATAGGATAATTCAGTGTTTCCCAAACCTTCCCTGAAAATAAAAGTCCCCTAGAGAACGTGTTAAATGACAGACTTTTGGGCTTCCCCTAGAAAATCTGATTCTTAGGTCCGAATTGGTGCATGGGAATCTTACCACTTTTTTAAGCAGTGCTACAGATCATTATTGCCTATGGAAAGACAGTGCATCTAAAACATGTCTCAACACTTCAGGTAAATAGTAAACACTCAATAAATGACAGCTCCTGTTAAGGTCTTCAAAAAGTCTTTAATAAGACTAATACCCCCTACATCCAAAAAGTTTGAAAAAATTTAAAAAGGGGCTAAAATATAACGTTCATTATTAACAAAGATCAAATTAGAAAACACAGCTTTGGTCTGTTGCCCAGGTAAGCCTGCCAGTTAAATCCCAAAATGATTAGATTTATCCATTTGGTTTCAGGTAGAGCTGAAGGACAGAGCTTCCCATGTCTCACTCAGGGGAGACTTAAGACATGGAGGTTGTGAGAAGTTTTATCATGAGTTTTGACACAGGAAATGGAGAATGATAGGGAGAAAAGGTAACAATGAGAATTATAAAATATCTAAAGTAAGAAATGGAATCACCTGATCATATAGCTGATAGTGTCTTTCAACTTTGATAAGAATTTAGGTTTTAAAATTCTCTCTAAAGTCATGATCTTATGACTGAGAGCTAAAAGAAATTCACTTAAGATTAGTGGTCAATAAATGTTACAGCTAAAATTCAAACTTACAACTCTAAAGTCCTATTGCACTGAGCAGTAGCTCTAAGAAGCGATGAACAGTGGTCGTGCTGAAAGAGGGACAGGTAGGAAACTAGAACTTGTTGCAATAGAGGACATGAGAAAGATTAGAGTACATAGAGGTTCAGGGGAAAACATGATCGTAAAACAATTTGATTCTACAGGGAATTTGATCCCCCCCCTTTTTTTTTTTGGCTTATGGATCCTCTGTATTCCTTGGCCCAATGAAATACGCTAGAGGAAATATGCCATAAAACCTACATCTTGTATTAAAAGTTTTTGTAATTAAGGGATCCAGGCTGATATAAGGCTACAAACCTGTCCGTTGTCATCCGGAATTGCGCACTGCACATACGGTACATACAGTGGGGACTCCTGAGAGTGACTGATTATTCCGACATGGGGGAGAGGCAGGAATCAGGGGGCATTTTTCAGAAGTAGTTATCAGGGGTTAGGTATCAAGGTCCTTCTCTGACACAGAACTGAAAAAGTCCAGCCATTATTAACATAATGAGAACAATTTGTGCGACATTGGTATAACCTGGCAGCCAAGGAGAGTGGACTGGAATGAGCATGCGTGAACAATGAGGACTTCACTGTACTAGTCAGTAGGCGTGGTAGATGCTGTTGAGTGAGCATGTGTACTGTGTGGCCATTGCATTCAAAATGACTGAGTGAGTAGAGCATCAGATCTGCATCCAATTTTGTGTTGAGCTTGAACATTCCTCCATGGAAACTGTTCAGATTATTCAGAAGGCTTTCAGGGATGATGTAATGAGTGCAGCACAAATAAAAGTGTGGCATAAACACTTCAAAGATGGTTGAGAATCTGTTGAAAGTGATCAAAGTTCTGGAAGGCCTGCAACAAGCAGGACACCTGAGAATGTTGAATGAGTACAGGCTGCAATCAACAAAGATCAGTGACTGACAGTGTGAGAAACAGAAGCTGATCTGAGGATTCCAAAAACTGCTGTGTCCAAGATTTTGATGCAGGGTCTTGTCATGAAACATGTCATGGCAAAATTTGTCCTGCAGCTCCTGCTACCAGAGCAGAAGGAACATCGTGCTGTGGTTGCTAGTGATTTGATTCAAACCGCTACCAATGTTTCCACAAGAAGGTCATAAGTGGAGATGAATCGCGGGTCTATGGCTATGGTCCAGAAACGAAGGTCCAGTCATCCCAATGGAAGTCTCCACACCTGAAGAAGGTGTGGCAAAGTTGCAGCAAAGTCAAGACTATGTTAACTGTGTTTTATGATTGGGAAGGTGTTGTCCATCATGACTACTCCCCTCCACACCAAGCAATTAATAAGGAGCACTGCTTCAGTGTTCTTTATTGGTTGAGAGATGCAATACCATGGAAACAGCCACAGCAATGGGCAACTGGAGATTGGCAGCTTCATGCATACCACGACGTGCCTGTTCATGCATCATGTCTTGTGCAGAGTTTTTTGGTGAAATATCAAATCTCCCAGATGATTCAGTCCCCCTACAGCCCAGATTTGGTACTCTGCAACTTCTGGCATTTCCCAAAACTAAAACCACCTTTGAATGGGAAGAGATTTTAGACTATCAATGAGACTTAGGGAAATACAACAGGGCAGCTGATGGCGACTGGGAGAACTGTGTGAGGTCCCAAGGTGCCTACTTTGAAGGGGACTGAGGCGTCATTGTCCTGTGTACAATGTTTCTTGCATTGTGTATCTTCTCTTCTTCAAGAAATGTCTCTAATTTTCATAGTACATAGCTAGATGCTTTCTGGACAGACTTCATACATGGTATATTGTAATTATGTAAAATCGGGAATGGGGATAAAATTAAATTTAATTAAATTTATATAAATCACCAGAAACATCTCCTAACCCTGTGACACCTATCAAGGAGTATCTTGTACGGGAAAACCAAAAGCCAAAGTAGTTTGGGGCAATGATGACCCTTCAGTGGTGATCATTAATGCGAAAGGGCACAGCCATACCTTTGGGTTCTTGTCTGTGCTTAGGCGACACCCTTTACTAGCAGTGAACCATGGTGATATAACTAAACTTTTTCAGGGACTTTGTGTTTTCCATTAGCAGGTGGATAGCATTCATAGAAGTTTTTATTCATTAATTCACTTACTCAACCAACATTGAGTCCTTCCAATGTCCAGGTGCTGAGCTGGCTACTCAGAGAACAGAATTTAGTCCTAATAAGGGGTAATCTAGTAAAGTTAAGGTTAACCAGTCTAGTGAGGGACCCAATAAACTCTAGTATTTGGAAGTGTACATTCATTAGAGTTCTTACCAAGGATTCAAGAGAAAAGGTTTACCACGTTTTCAAACTTCCCAGAATTGAGTATTTTTTAAAAAAGAAAAAGTACAGGAGTACACTCTCCTAGAAATACAATCTATAATTTGTACCATCCCTCTTCTGGAGTGACCTTTGCCTCACTCTTCTTGTGACTGACTTCTCTTTTAAGTTTCAATGCTTCTTCCTCTTCAGAAAGGTTATCATTCTGTTCAAAGAGGCATGTAACCAAATAAATCACTCTATCATGTCATTCTATTTGTTCCCTTCGGAGGATTAATCATAATCTAAATGCATTTATTTGTTTCATTATTTATTACTTGTCTACATCATGTGTATACAAACTATCAAGGGCACAGGCCTTATTTATCTCCTTCATAGCTGTATGCTCAGCACTTAGAACCTCATACATAATAGTTACTTGGTACATAATTTATTGAATAAGCTAGTCATAGTCTCCATGTTTGCACCAATACGTCAGATCGCTCAGGATTCACTCAGCTGCTAACAATTAATATCTGAAAGCCCATGGCTTAATCACAAAACTGTATTATCTTACGTCATGAAGTTCAGAGGAAAGAAAGCACCAGAGGTTGCTCAGCAGCTTAATGTCATCATTAATACACCAGGTTCACATTATCTTTCACCTCTGTTATAGTCAAGAAGTCGGGTCTTCCACGAGCCAGGTCATCTTGTGTTTACAAGATGCTGAGGCAGCTCTGCGTTATCATGTGCACATGTGAAAACAAAGGGAAAAATGGGATTGTCTTCTACCTTATGATTTTTATCATTCAAGAACAAACCTTTCTGGACAACACTTAGGAAACTTCCCCTCAAAGCTCATTGCTCAAAATTCCATTGAAAAATCCATAAACCCATCACAAAGAAAACAGGACCATGATGACTGGTTCACACCAATGGCTTTATAAACCTTTGACTGTGACCCACAGTAAAAATACATTTGTATATAAAGGCACAGAACGTGAGTACACATAATTGTTAATGAAATTTTTTTCTTTCCCTTGATCTATAAAAAACACTTTGAAATTTTCTATTCTGTATTATTTGAAAAGGATATGTAACCCACCAGTTTGGTTTTACTATCTACAAGTGGATGTGACCCACAGCTGGAATTGCACTGTCTTAGACTGGTCATGATCTCCTTTTCAAGCTTGGCTCTGAATAAAATTAAGAAAAAGTGGCCTCCCAAATGGAATTGTGATCAACGAAAGGGGAAGAATGGCCTTGGCAAGTTGCATCTGCTGAATGTTTACTAAATTATTTTTAATATCTACAGTTTATTGGAATTTCCATATTAGATTTATGAGTATTACATGGTAAATGAATATTAACTCCAAGGAAAATTCTAACTACGTATAGCTACCAAAGAGAGTAATCAAATTAGTTCCTAGAGCCCTATCAAAACAAAAGGTATATAAGGATTCATTTTGTTCATTTTTGTTTATTTGTTGAGAAAGGTCACCTATAGATGAAATTATAGCTTAAATACCAGGCTAGCCTAAAATATCAACTAAGTGGGACCTTCCCAATTTCTCTGAAGGTGATCGCAAAGTATCCCGACTTTACCAGGATTTCACTGCAATCCCTCCAGTGGACTGCTTTGCTGATAATGAAGAGCTCTACATGGATGTTCGCTGCCCCAGGTGTTCTTGCCAAAGTGCTACAGAGAGTGCCCCCCTCCCTGACGTCTCTGAAATTTACCACCTAAAGTCTGGTTGGCTGTTTCTCTGAACCAAGACATTGCCTCCTTCAATGCACCCTCTTAATCTTCCCTTGACGTTTACTTCTTGAATATGTATCTCTATATTCTTCTAATGCTAGTATTTTTAAAAATTCCATTATTTCTAAATCCACAGCAGACATTTTAATTCCAATACAGTACTTTCTCATCTATCTGTCATGGCATAGAATTAAAGTGTGTTACCAAATTAGAATTTCAAGATAACTGAATGTGACTACTTCAAGTCCCAACACTTTATTTAATTGTATTCATTTCTATTAAACATGTCCTGAATTTTATTATAAAACTACCTGTCCTAATAGTATGTGCTGAGGATCTAAATTCTTACTGATGACCGAAATGATTTTGAGGGGGATAATTCATTTCTCTATACTTTAACAGAGACTAGGTCTTAGATATCTTATACCTAAAAAACAAACAAATGAAACTAAAATAAGAAAATGAAAATTAATGCAGCATTCGGGACAAAAACTGTGTGGCTCAGGGAGGAAGGAAATAGAGTGAAGGACAAAAAGTGACAGAGGGAAATTTAAAGGACTAGCAATGACACCAAAGAGAGCTAGGGTTTCTCATCTCTGCTACTCGCATTATCCCCAGTCTCCAGCAAGCCACATACGTACGTCTCTGCGAAAGGCGAGTGTTCTGTCTGCAATACGTGTAATGTCCTAGGAGAGTTCTTTCTGTAGAAGAATATAAACTATACTACAAAATGGGTAAGCCGAGGCATGCCAGATCTCAACGATAATGTCCTAGAGCCAGTGGCAGACTTAAAATTCCAATGAACACCCTGCATGCAAACCTACTTTCTGTGACCTCACATGTTCCCTTTGAATCAAACCTAAGAATAGTCCGGACACCGCGGAGAGCACCCTCTGCCCATGTGGAAACCGAGCCAGGGAAAAGCCAGGTTCACCTTGCGAGGAATGTGGCTCTGCACCAGGCAGTCAGGGTCACTCAGCAGAATTATTTTTGCAGTTGCACTGGCCTTGCTTCCCTGGTGCTGGCCCAGAGCTTGCTGGGCTGTCACTACACTGCACCGCACAGAGCAGCTCTGCCCACAGAGCAGCCCACTGACCACGATACCTGAAGCCACAGCTGCCCTGTAGGATCATCCATGATCAACCTGCAGTTTCAAAAGCATCTTTTTTTCCCCTCTGCCTTCCACATAAGGCTACTACGGAAGGCATCACTGTGTCACCTTCTGCTTTGGAGAGAAATAAAGCTTGATGAGCTGTATAACAATCTCTGTTAGAGCTCAGGAAAGCAATAGGCCAGACAGTCAGAGATGGGCAGCCCAATTTTCCAAAAAGGAGAAACAGAATTTCAGGAAAGCTGGCCCTAAGGGGACAAGGAGACACAGCAGGCTCTCTTCTGACAAGACAAGAAGAAAATGCAAAGTTCAAGTGGCTGGTGATGCAGAATGGGGATGATAGACAAAAGTAAATGTAGGTGGGTATTAAAATAGTTTACATTCAAGATAATATTAAATAATATATTAATATAAACAAGAATAAACTTCATTAGTCCATAATGCCAAACCTCTAGCATACTGCAGGAAGGAGAGGGCAGCATCCTTGACCATGTTCAGGGCCAGAGTCATAAATCCTTAAGTTACACATTTTTTCTGTATCATAATGTGTTTTGGTTAATAATGTATCTTGTATAATTGAAACAAATGGGCACCAGTCAGCTATTTGATCTTTGGCAAAGCATTTACCATTCTTGGTCCTTTGGTATCATTGCTATGAAATGGGAAAGGAGACATTCTCACTAGATGATACAGGAAGTCCTTCCAGCCCTGAAACTCTTTGATCTACATGTAACCAATCACCACTCTGCAATTATAAATGAGGTCTATTCAGACTAGCAGGGTAGTCATGTACATACGCAATCTATAGGACCTGTAGATTTATATTATTTCCTCCAGAGTCAGCCTCAGATATTTCTGAGTAAGATGGTGCAGCAAATGCTGCTAGGGCTCCTCACCAAACTCTGGGGTCCCCTCAAATCCCTTTTACCATTTCTGCATGTCCTCCCCCACCTTCTGAGGGCTTAGAGCACTCACACCTGCAACTTTCTGCAGAATACTATCCTTGGCTCACTCACAAGTGCCAGGAGGCCCCTGACCGTGGCTGACTTCATAGACCAGGGAGGCATCTAGAAGCTCAGCTTCCCAGCCTCAAGGCAGTGTGCATTCCAAGGCCTGGGGGGCGTTCTGTGAGGGTCTGTGCCTTTGGTCTTGCCCTTGCTTCTCCTGCTCCATGGGGGTGTTTCACATATGCTTTGAAGACAGCCCCTCCTGCTCTTCTGAGCCAGCCACAGCCTGGATGTCCACTGTGTACCAGTCACCTGAGGAATGTACCTTGCCCGGATGTGGTTGGGGGTGACTTCATTGGGCACGCTGCTCCTGGGTCAGGGATACTGGCTCCCAGAGCATCCCCAAACAGCAAAAATGCAAGATACCAAGAGGCCCTGTCTCCTCTTCAGTCCTCTCGGCACCACCTGAATCGTGGTGAATTTGTGTTAGAAGTGAGGAGATGCATTTTTCCCCAGCTGTGCGGCGTGTGGTACCCACACCACAGAGCTGAGCTGCTGATGCCCTGCACTCTACGAAGCTTCTTGGAGGTCAAGATCTCTCTCTGTGCTGTGATTCTTTTTGTTGCCAAACCTAGTCACTGACATGAGGTATATAAAAAACAATCATCGTGGTTTCTCCATTTCCCCATCTCTACCTCCTGCATGTCAAGTTTCATAAGTAAATTCCTAGACAGTCACTGGCAACACGTTCAGCCTAAATTCTTACCACTCATGTCTGGAATCACGCACTATGTAGAGAGAGGTCAGAGCTCAAATCCAACCCTCCACGGTCTAAGGCTCTCTCATCTCTAAGCCAATCAACTTCATAAAATGCATTCTCCCAAAAGAGGGAGAATTGTTTCATTTATAAAACAGCTACCTTTTAAGTAAACCACTAATGAAAAGGGATTAGTAACTAATTTGTTTTCATACATTTTAGTTAAAATTCCCACCCTGGATTGTACTTCCCTTTTTATTATCTTCTCTTTAAGAATCCTTGAAGTACTTGCAAAGGGGGAAAAAACGGGACAACTGCAATAGAATAAACAATAATTTAAAAAATAAAGTAATGAACTTGTCAAAACAAAAGAATCCTTGAAGTAATAACATTGGTTAATTTTTATATTGTTCATCTGATAATCACCTGCAGATCTGTCATTTACTCACTAGTGAAGAAAGGAGGCTTCAATTAATCTGGTAGTAAAATCATACCAACGGGTCTGTTTGTTCTGGGCCTCTCACGTCAACTTGGGCCAAGAGGAAGATGTTCAGGACAGTGTTCTGAACATCTGGGCAAATTCTAGGATAAGAGTAGCATCATTTACACATAGCATGGGCAGAAGACTTAAATGATCATATCTGACCTCCTTTTAAACAGGCCACCAGACATGGGGATAAAAGAATCATCATATTCACCTCTACCTGCTACAATCCATCCACCATATTAGATTAACTTCCTTATTTAAGTCAATAAATAACACCATATCAGTTCTTTCTCTCTTGTGTCATTTTTGTCTCCCTGTATCTAAAATAATTACATCTGTCTGTCAAAATTTATTAACTAGGTAGTAGAATAGCAAATGCAATTTTTATTTTTAGTATTTCTATTGACTCTTGGGTGAACTTGATTAGACATTTCATCAGCAGGAGCCAATCACATTTTTTTATACTCCCTCCTGCCTGGGACTTGGTTTTGAGTGTTCTGATAAAACAAGGTTCCCAAGAAAGACATGGTTTCTGTTTTAATCAAGTTTATAATCTAAGAAAGCAACATGGAGACAGACAGAATGAGCCCTGTTCAAACACATTGTTCAAACACTTTTAAAAACACATTCTTCATCTGGCTTTTATAAAATTTCCCTTTGGTAACAACTGTTAAGGAAGATTTTTAAGGAGGCCACTGGGCAAGAACAAAATTAAATCAAAATGCCCCAGTAATATGACCAAAGTCACTTTAGAGAAATAGTTCTTAAACTTTTAAGGGGTCATCAACCCCAGAAAAGCACGTAGGTGTGTAAACACTGAAATTTCGTGTCAAAGGTTAAACAATTAAATACTTCTGAAGTTACTTTTTGAACCCCAGGTAAAAAGGCTCAATTTTAAGATTTTCCAGGAATAGTTTAAGAAATGGCTAATCTTGCTAAGATACAGCCACATTTACCCAAAGTGTCCACCCGCGTTCTCCTATAGATCACGAGATTTTTGTAGCAAGAAAATAGAGATGAAAACAAGACCTCCACGCCTTCCTTTCCCCTCTCCCTCCTGATGATGTGGTGATACTGGGCTTAGTGAGATTCCCGGACTCCAATCCATGTCTCATTACTCTCCCTCTTTGCCTTACCCTCGAGTCCGCACCTCCCTGGGTGAACCAGGGTATTGCTCAGAAATATGAATGCCTTTGATTTTGGCTTTTAGACGTTGCTCTATGTGGGCCACTGTCCATGTGAGGTGCGTCTCATTTCAATTTTTCAAGCTAGGCTCCCGTATCCCTGTATTATTTAGAGTAATGCTAGCTGCTAAAATGCAAAATTGCAAACCCTAATAAGTTAGTGGCTTAACTCATTAAAAGTTTATTTCATGTCCAGAACAGATGTTCTCTCGTAATAATCGAGAACAAATGTTTCTGTTCCCTATGAGCAAGTTAGCCCTGTTCTTCACACTCATCCAGGGATCCGGCCTGGCAGAGAGGGCGGAGACGGCACATCTGTGTCCACCGCTCCCACACGTGTTCCCGTGTCAGCACGGGTCACATGGCCCCACATACGAGTGAAGGGGTGGAGGTGGGGCTGCAGCTGTAGTGTCTGGAGTCGTAACTGCTTCCAGCAACAGTCCTACCCAGAGGAGATGGTCATGGATTTGGGGGCCACCAGCTGCCTTTGCCTTAGCGCCTTTTTGATAAACTTCTCACTTGAGAATCTACCTTGAGAATCACTTAACGTGCACCATCCAGGTGTGTATCAGCTATCATGGCTCTGAAGAAATATTTCCCAAATCTCAGTGGCAGATTTTTGTGTGGACATACGATTGCAGTTCATCTGGGTCAAGACCAAGGTGCACCATTGCTGGATCATTTACAAAATGAAACGTGCTTTTACTGACTGAGTTCCAAGCTAGCCTTACCATTTGGCATTCCCCACGGCAATCAGTGAGAGCTCCCGTTCTCCACCTCCTGACCAGCATTTTACTTTGTCAGCGCTTTAAGTTTGGGGCGTCCCCCTGGGTGTGCAGTGCTGTCCCACTGATGCTTTGATTTGCATTCCCTGGATGACATATGATGTGGAGCAACTTTCCATACACTTATTTTCTATCCATATATCTTGTTTGGTGAGGTGCCTCTGAAGGTCTTAGGCCCCTATTTTAATCACGCTTTTAACTTTTCTTAAATTTAGCTTTACGAATCTTTTGTCCTTCAATTATTATTGAAGTCCTTTACCCTCAATAGTCCTTTACCAGACATGCCTTTTGCAGATATTGTCCCTGAATCTGTGACCTGTCTTCTCATTCTCTTGAGATTGTATTTTGCAGAGATTTTAATTTTAAGGAAGTCCAGTTTAACGATTATTTCTTTTATGGATCATGCCTTTGGTGTTGTATCTAAAAAGTCATCAGCATACACAAGGTCATCAGTATTTTCTCCTATGCTATCTTCTAGGAGTTTTACAGTTTTATATTTCAAACCTGGCCCTGTGATCCACTTTGAGTTAATTTTTGTGAAGGGTATAAAGACTGTTTCTGGGTTCACTTTTTATGCATGTGAATGTCTGGTTGTTCCGGCACCATGTGTTGCCGAAAAGTCTTTTTTAGCTTTGATTCTTTCCTAATTTACACTCCTACCTTTAAAAGTAGCCATTCATTCTTCAAAATCACCCAGAAATTATAGTTTTATTCAAGCAGTTAAGATGGCTTATCTCCTTGATGCTTTGCAGCCCCTTCAGTCTGCAGCTGAGCCTACTTCCAGGACACCTGTGGGTGGGACTTACCTTGCCCTGTGGGGTCTTATTAAGCTCCAAAGAATAAGAACTAACAGCAGCCTCTGTGTTTAGCTGGTCCACACTGTATTAACCTTCTTTATAGCTGATCTAGGTCTCTCTTTTTATCCTAATTGCAGTAAATGGACTCCCGCTTCATTGCTCGTGGTCATATTTCAGGGTTCTAGCAGCCATGGATTATTTTCTAGAACAAAGTTTCTCTCTGTGGTTCAGACTCTCAGCTCCAGTTTCCTGCCCGACCTTTCCAGATTTTGCAACAGCCTCAGAGATGTGCACCTCAGCCCTCAACTCCAGGCCTACCACTTGCTGTCAGACCCCTCTCTTATCCTCTCTCTTACCTTGTACCTGGATCATCCATGATCACCTATCTTGTTCAAATGGGCTGACCTATCTCTGGGTGAACATCACCGTTTTTCATCTATCCTGCTGAAACCCAAACCTATGTTCTGTTAATTTCCTTAACTGGCTTCACATTCTTCTTGGGTGATAAGACTACTTTGAGTTTACAGTACTCGAGATTGCTGAATGCCTACAGAAGAAAGGAAAACAAAGAATCTGTTCATCAGGTCCCCAAAGCAGTTGGTTTTGCCCAGTTTTGATGCATGCGACTACATCCTAATTCCACACATCCAACAGAGACTGTTATTTGTCAGTGAAACCTGTTCTGCTTCTTTGAGAGTAATGGGGTGTATCAGGATGCACAGTGGGCCCAAGTACACTACGTCTTCCAGAATTGCTTCTCACTTTTCTTTCTGATCGCAGAAAATGAGAATGAGAAGACAGACACCTTTGGAAGCTATAATTGAAGAGGTCAGAGCTGCCCTACTGTCCAGGGCATGACATCCATACACAGAAAATCCTGCGATGTGCCATTAGGGGACACGAAATAAATTTCTCTTTTACTGAACCATTGTCTTTTGGGTCTCTTTATTACAGCAACCTAGGTTTCACTCTCTTGACAACAACGTAATTAATAAAAATCATATATTGATCTTTGGAAAAAAAGAGTTTTTCATTCTTCCACAGGCTTAAAGAGCTGATTAAAAACCAAGTGAATTTAAATAGAAAAATAATTAAAATACTATGCAGGCTAGAAACCACTTAAACTTTCACTCTGTTACTTGCTTCCCTTTGTCACTCCTTTCTTTTTTTCCAAAGTTAAATTTTTATTGTATTTTTTCCATTATCATTTAGTCCCCTTACACCTTCCTCTCCCCCATAGTCCCCACACTATTGACCATGTCCATGAGTCCTTTTTCTTTTTTGCCCAAGCCTCCCACCCCTGTCCTCCCCAACCTTAGCTGTCATCCTGCTCCCTATGAGTCTGTCTCTGTTTTGCCTGTTAGTTCAGTGTGTTCATTCGATTCTACATATGAGTGAAATCATACAGTATTTATCTTTCTCTGACTGACTTATCTCACTTCGCACAATGGATCTGCCTTTTGACTAAGCTACTCCTTTCTTATGCGGTGGGGTGGTGAAGAGGGGAGGCCTCAGGCAACATATGCTTCCTAAGTCAGGCAAATAATGGGTTACGGTCAACTTGGTTTTTTGAGATACAACAAAGAAGATTATCTCTCAATTGGCAAGACTGGTTATATGCCGACATGAGAACTAATAACGTGTTAGAGGGATCTGACTGTATTTCAGTCTCCTGGGCAGATATTGCATCTGCATTGTTCACAGAAGGTGCTTATTACACTCTTAGGCAGCAGATACTGCACAGAACTGAAGCAGCAAGAAAAAAATGAAGTTAAAAGTCTAAGGTAAAAGTGATCTGGGACAATTATCAGGTTAAACATTTAATGATTTTTAGAAATGTAAGGAACTTCTATATTAATGGTTCATAGACAAAATGAAAGGAAATTCTCTATTATTGGTTCTCAAACTATTCAGGGCAACAGGTGGCCCTGGGAAGGTGCTAAAACTTTGGACCCTTTTCTGGAAAAATCAACAAACATAAGTAATTTCCTAAACATCCACCAGTTCAGGCACATGCCAATTTAAGAACATATATTTGTGAGGTAATATTCAAAGAATAAATACCTTGCTTCTATTCAATAATAACTATATCAAATCAGCATTTATTTTGTACTTATTTGGCAATAAAACCTGGGCCCAATGCTGCTAGACCTAAAAGAATACATAGGTCCATGTCACTGAGTAGCTGACTGTTCAGGGGAGATAATGTACCTGACAACTGATATTCACAATAAAATGTGATGCACTGGATACAAAAGTAGCTGGTAGAGAAGAAAAGGATTTAAATTTCCATCTGAAGGAGCTAGAGCAAAATTCCCTTTTTACCTGGGCATATTTGAGGGAGACCAAAATAAACAGAGTGGCCAGTTATGTGGAAACAGTATTTCAAACCTGCATCCACGCATGTTAATACGTTACCACTACGGAGCTCTTATTATGTGTCCAGTGCTATTCTAACAGATGCTTGATCCCCACAACAGCCCACAGCCATGAGGAGAACACTGCACTCATTCCAACGGCAGGCTCAGTTCAAGTGCCTTGTTCTCTTCCTCCAGTGAGGGGGCCGGATTCAATCGGGTGCCTGCCACACTCTTGGCCACCATACTCTGCCACCACGAAATCACACATTTTCTTAGATCTCCACTTACAACGGTGTGTTAGAGGTTGGCAGGGAGGGTGTTAATTGTAAGCCAACTGATCACACAGATTCAAGTAAGGAAGTTTATGTATCAGGCACTTCCATTCATAATAACCCAATGAAATACATATTATTTTCCAAATCTTACGGGAGAGAAACAAAGAGTTCAAACTGGTGGTTCAAAGCCCCACAGGCACAGGAGAGAAGGCCGTGCGCGAACATCAGCCATGACCCCCTCCCACACCCACCACTCCCCTGCACCTGCAGGACCAGGCGCCCTCTAGGGTTCAGAACCTTTACGACAAGTGTGAGAACTGAAAATGGCGGAACCAAATGCAGATCCAGAATCTGAATCCAGGTCTCTATGGAGCAATTCAGACCAAGACACAGTCATTTGACCAATCTAAGGAAATAGCAAGCTTCCCAGCCTTATCCTCTTCCAGAAAATAAAATGAAAAAAAGAGGGGTGGCATGAGCCTGTGTTCATCTTAGCTGATTACATAAAAATGGATGTTGAATATCAGATGAATTAAAGCAAGTTATGAGCTCTTTTTTTAATACACTCTATTGATTACGCTATTACAGTTGTCCAAATTTTCCCCCCGTTGTCCCCCTCCACCTGGTACCCTCAAGTTATCCCTCTCAATTTTCACCCATCACATGTAATTGTGGGACCGCCCATTCCACCACCGCCGCCTCTCCACACCACACCACCTCTCGGCGCCTCTCTGCCCCACCTACCCGTCTGGATGAATGTGGCTTCTCTAAATCCTTGATTTTCAGACTTCCATACAGCTCAGTTTTCTGATGGTTCTGGGTGTTATTTGTTTTGAGGTCTAGTTGTAATTCTTTCTGTGGTTGTGCAAGGAGGCAAGGTGTTTACCTACACCTCCATCTTGACTGGAAGTCATGCAAGTTATAAGTTTAAAAAAAAATCAGTCCCCAGTATCCAGGAATAAAATCAGATATTTAAAAAATCATCACAGATCTTTTCTGAATAAACTGGCGATCACTCTGCATAAAGTCTCAATCCTATATACATGTAACATTTGGGAATATTGTCAAGTTCAAGACTTACTGAGGGGTTCCTTCTAATGTTGATGCGCATTTCAGAAGTTATCATGGAAATTATACAGATTTCTGTTTATCAAACCAACCACCTCCTGACAAACACTTTTCGATTTCTACTCATTTAACTCACAGTTGGGGATTTAGGCCAAACATACTGTCCCCGCACTGTTAAATGTATATCAACATTTGAAATAAAGAAGCAAACAGTCGATCCTGCCATCATCTCCCATTGACAGACCATCACTATCCTGGTACACACAGAAACATACATTTCAGAAGCTCACAGCACATGACACATTTTGTCCTTGATTCAGGTTCCTTGTTTTTGCCCATGTGAACATTTCCCTGGTATATTTTTAGTATAACGTGTTATCCTAGACTGATCATATGTTCACAGATAGTGAGGAGCCTGGGAAAGACTTTCTGCAGGACCTGCTATGGGGCAAAACCACGCCTGCTGCCTGGTGCTCACGCGGAGTAAGCATCAGTTGGAGGCTGATAGTCAAGTGGGAGACAGACTCTCCCAAATCAGGGAGCTCTGCTCTAGCTGAGGACGAAGGACGAGTGAACCAGTCACCCCGGTGTGAAAATAAGATAGAAACATAAAAGGCCAGTGTCGTAGGTTGCTCCTTTTGATTCTGCCAAGATCTCCGCACCAAGTGAGCACGTGAACATTCCAAGAAAGGCAGTAAGTATGTCCACATTCTCCACATGGTGAGTGCAGCCGGACTGCAAATCACCGGGATTTAATGCTGGGTTTTATGCATGATGATTTGCATGAGATACTTCGATAAACACAGTCACTCAAGGGCATGTTGCCCAATGTATCCCATTCTGCATTAGAGAATAAAAAGAAGTAATGTTTTTATTGGAGGTGTGTGTCAAATTATGAATGGGACCTTACTAGTTTCAGATACTAGATGTTGTTTCTGATGTTCTCATTTTCATCCAGTCTAAAGCTAAGATCAAATTGGTCTTCTTCTTTTGAATTGGGAAAATCAAATCAAGTTTGTCCTGATAGTCTAGTCTTATAGGGGTTCACCTTCCATGGGGTGAAGAGAGGATAGGCAAACTGGATCTTGTTCACCTTTCCCATATAAGCTGCTGCCCCTGGGCACTATTCCCAGCATATTCATTCATTTTTATAGCTATAGTGAGCACGTTTATGCTTATAAAACAGGCATACCAACTGGATTTTTAAAATGCAAAAACATCCATCTGGTAGAAAACAGCCCAGTTCCAAGAAAGTCTCTGATATCTTTATGTATTTTCTACTCTCCCCCTTATACGGGCAGGTCACTAACAACAAAATATGAGTTATCGACCAAGGTGCTCTGTCAATGGATTCAAAACAAATCAGGGGTGAGAAAAAAAGAAATGTTTACTTTGATTATAGGGCATTATAAGTGAATGCTCACTACTGAAACAATTTACACTGAATGAAATGTTTCTTAAACTCTCCAGTGGCATATGTTACATTACTCTTGGCAGCCAAAGGGTCAACCAGTGGCCTGATGCTCCTAAAGCAGGCATGGAACAGTAGATGGACCTCCGGGGTGCTGGAGCGCCTCACCTTGGTCATTTCTGGAGGTAGCTGTAATGGATGCTGGTTCAACATATGCTGACTTCATCTATGAACCTCCAAGCATCTCACATAATAGTTTATACACGATAGTCATTAAAAAAAATCCATTCAGCCCTGACCTGTGTGGTTCACTTGGTTGGGCATCATCCCACAAAGTGAAAGATTGCTGGTTTGATCCCCAGTCAGGGCACATGCCTGGGTTGTCAGTTCAGTCCCCAGTAAGTGAGAAGCAACCGATCAATGTTTTTCACATCCATGGTTCTCTCCCTCTCTTTATCCTCCCCCACCAAATAAAGTCTTGAAAGACATACACATTCAGACTATACTGCAACAAGTCCTAAACAGAGTAAAACTATTACATTAAGATGAAACAAATTTGTAGGTACAAAGTATCATTAGCTTCTGCTCTTCTGTTGAAAAGAACAGGGGAGAGTTTGAATGGCTGTTGGTTGAAATGGTTGGCATTTGGAAATGATCCAAAGATGCAGTGTGAAGAGCAGAAGAGCCTGAAGAGGCAAGACATTATGTGCTGGAATTTCCTATTTGTAATGCACCTCAATTCCTTCATCAGTAAGTAATGACTTGTTCTGTTTTTCAAAGATGCTCAGATCATGTGAGGGTACACATTCTCACAGTACTTTGTTACTTCTTAAAGCAATCAAACTTTTAAGGAATGTTTATCTGGATTAATTATAATAATATGTGCCCATTGTAAAATACAGAAAAGACAGAAAGGCATAAAATAGATTATAAAATTCACCCGGGATCTTACTCTCTAGAACTGGTCCATATTTACAACTCATATACTTACTCTAGGATTGGTAACTACAATATATTTAAAAACAAAAATGAGAACATGATATCATTGGAAATCAAAAAAATTGACATTTAAATTACAATGAGATATCATCATATATCCCTAAAATAAAAAAAAGATACTCTTAAATGTTTGTAAGAATGTGTGGTAATTGGGACCTCCATGTACTATTGGTAGCATCAGTAAACTGCTACAATTTTAGAAAAGTGTCTCCTACTATCTTAAGAAAATGTAGACAAACATCTCACCTATGACCCAGTGACTCCAAACAAATGTGTGCTCAAAAATAAGTGTGCATGAAATCATTCACTGCAGTTTTATTCATAATAGCTTAAAAAAGAAAAACATTTTGACTGTCCAGCAATGGGAGAATGGATAAGCTATGCTATATTTCTACAGTAGACTTTGACTTGGTAATAAAAATGAATGAATTACTGATACATACACATATACATTAACTTGGATGAATCTCAAAAACTGTCATGCTGAGTGAAAGAAGACTCACACAAAAAAGCACATACTCTAGGGTTCCGTCTATATAAAGTTCTATATCAAGCAAGACTAATTTTTGGTGGGCACGGGGTTGAGGATTGGCTAGGAAGGGACATAAGAAACTCTCTGGGCAGTCATGTTCTGTTTATTAACAGGAGGCTAGTTTGCTCAGGTCATCGGATGATCACTTGAACTTTGTGCATTTCTTTCTATGTAAATATGACCAGAAAAAGAGAAAAAAAACATAAACATTGATCTCTAGTAACTGATATGTACATTAATGATATGTATAAAATAATATGTACTAAAGTCTGCAACTTACTTTGAAACGTATCTTAAAAACGAGAAGCACAAATAAATATCTGTGATTAAAAAGTACAGCACAATAACATGCTAACTGTAGAATTTCGTCAGTGGGCATATGGATGTGCATCCTGAAATTCATTCACTTTCCTGTGGGTTTGTAAATTTCCATCATAAGATATTACAGGGGGCAGGGAAGTCCTAGCTCAATAGGGCAGAGTAAACTTTCTTATCATTTTTTGTGGACCTTATAACAGGTTGCAATCAAAGACATGAATCAAACATGAAGGTCTATTTTAAAATCGTTGAGATTTTTAAAAGGCATATAGTTGTTTAATTTTCTAAATGAATGAACTATATTTTTTCAGAGCATTTTAGGTTCACAGCAAAATTGAGCCAGAAGTACAGAGATACTTCCGTTGTTTCACAAGAACAGCCTCCTCCATTATCAACAACCCAAACCAGAGTGGATACAATTGATGAACCTATGTTGACACATCCTTAACACCATGAAACCAACAGACAGCCTGTCTGGACCACTGGGAGCGGGCAGAGGGTGGGGAGTGGGAGGGGCTGCTGGGGGTAGAGCTGGGCCACGGGAATGGAACATAGGAGCCACCTGTGCACCCAGTCATGCCCCTGGAGGACTAAGGTCAGAGGTTGGAGTAATGCCTTTACCTGAACCGAATGGGGCCATGGACAGGACATTGAGTTTTGCCCTTTTGGGGCTAGGGCATTGGTGGGTACAGAACTGACCAGGCACCATGGGAGTCTCCTGCATTAGCCAAGATGGCAACAGGGTAAGGTTCTCACACTGAGCACAGGCAAGGCTAGTAATATAATTGGATAGAGGGAAAAACTCTCCTACCTCTTTCCAGTACCAGGTTGAGGGTGGCACCAGGGCAGGTACATGAGCCATAGAAGTGAGAATGGCAGTAAGGGGAGGTTCTGAACCAAAGACGGTGCTCAGTCTAGCCTGGGGAAAGGGGGATGGGTTGGGAGGTGGACACACTCAAAGTACACAAAGGTTTGGAAAGTTAATTAGTCATTCTGAGAAAGCACTCGGGTGTCCCACGCTCAAAACAAATATAGTCCCAGGGGACAAAGAACCTGGTTCTTCTATTTTGCTCTTTGCTCACTGCTCAAAACCTGCACTCGGATGGTGCACTGGCCTGTCCCCCCTCCATGGACGATGTGACCTTAGCAGTATGTGGCCCGCAGACTCCATGAGGGATTCTCTCTCTCTCTCTTGCTCACCTGGTGAAGCATTTACCTGTATGTTCATATGCTCTCCCATGTGGGAGCCTGGGACTTGTGGCCCTAGCAGGCATCTGGCCATGGTCACTCCAATTCCACACACAGCCTCCAGGAGAAAGCCTGAATCCCGACAGTGGCTGGGAACAAGCTCAGCTACCTGGATGATCGCTTAGCTGCCACCTCGGGTTCCAAAGGACAGTACTTTAAAATGGAGCAGGAACTCTCGGTGCTGCCTTTTGTTTTGGTCTTGCTGAGGGCAGCTGAGTTTTGTGTGGCTTTTGCGAAGGAGATGAGCTTTGAGACAGGGAGGCCTCCGTTCTCCTAGATCATTCCGCATCAGAATAAAAACCTCTTTCCTTTCTCACCAGCCTCTGTCTCTAGAGCTCGACTTTTGTGGTGGTGGGGAACTGAACCCCCATTTTTGGTCGGTAACGATCAGAGTCTATAGTTGCCAAGAGTGTTCACTCTTGGTGTTGAACGTATTATGGATTTTGACAAACGTGTAATAGCGTGTATTTACCACTGTAGTAATGCACAGAGTGGTTTCTCTGCCCTGAAAATGCTCTGTGTTCTGCCTATTCGTCCCTTCCTCCAACCCACCCCTGGCAACCACCAATCTTTTTATTGCTTCCTAGCTTTGCCTTTTCCAGAATGTCATATAGTTGGAATTGTACAGGATGTAGGCTTTTCAGATTGGTTCTTTCGCTTAGTAATATGCATTTAAATTTTCTCCATGCCTTTTCATGGCTTGATAGCTCATTTCCTTTTAATGCTTTTCATTGTCTAGATGTTCCACAGTTTATCCACTCACCTACCAAAGGTTTTCAGGAGTTCTGCTATGTGACTAGCTGTGAGTGCCAGCTATCTCTCCTAGTAACACGTACTGAAAGAGAACCAAAGTCGAGGTCATTCTCTGTCTCTCCACTGTACGGATGGAGGAAGGAGGGATGAACCTCAAGGCAGAAAGTCCCAGGCCCCACAAACACCTGTGGACTGTTAGAAAAGTCTTCCCCTGGTCAGATATTCACTTTTAAACTATTTTAAACAAGCACTTTGAAAAGAGGCCTCCTATTTAGCTCATAAACCCACTCAGGGGGTTTGGAGAAAGAGGACAGAAGATGTGAATGCCAAGGACAGTGGCAACTCTACAGCTCACAGCACCAGTGACCTTTCGTGAGAAGGCACAGGGAGGGAACAATTACGTCAAGGAAATGCATGGGAAGGTAAAGCAGAGCTCAGCCAGTTCTGCCTCACCCGCTTCTTATCACCATGTACACTGGCTGCACACACTGCCATTGCTGATTGGTGGTTCGTGCCCCAAAGGTGTTCTTCTCAATTCCTCTTGGTCTCCCTGACCCATGAACTTGTGCAACTTCTACAGAGTTGATTCAGGAAAATACGGCCATAGCCAATGCATGTGCACCACTGGAGCAGGTGCTATAAGCTTCTGTCACAGTATCCCATGTCTGGTTTTATAAGGTTTTTTTTTTTTTTTTTTTTTTTACTTACAATTTCTTTAAGTTAAAATGTAAAGTATTTGTCTAAATTTTTATAAATAAATAATTCTATGACTTCTTAAACTCAGTATTCCTCTTTTTAAAAATCCTTACTTTTGCTTTTATTTTTACTGTCAGCTTTTCCTGTCATCTTTGAGAATTTGGGAGAATTTGTAGGTTACAGGCTTAGTGTGCATATTTTCTATTATTCTGTATGGGTAATTCAATTTATATTGAATTTGACACAATGAATTTTCCTCTGAATAACTTTTTGGGCATATTTCCTGGCTTTTAATATGTTCCATTTCCTTTATCATAAATAACCTATTTTTAATGCTGATTTCCTTCACTCTTTCAAAAAATTTAAAATATATATATATATTTTCTAATTAAGAAAATTCTAAGTACTGATAGCTCGGGTTCTCATTCTCACATAAAAATTCAGAAATTACCACTCCTTTAAGCATAAATAAGGAGAAAATCAGCACAGAGTTGAAATTCTACAAATGCACAGTTTTCTAAACAGTCGATTTCCTCTCAGAATGACTTCTTCCGTTTTAATACAATAAGCAGTTTTTCACCAAGGTCTGCGGCTTTCTATCCAACCACGGCTGCGTCTATGTAAACCTTCCTCTCTGGTGGCAACCTGTCAATCATTTCCCATAATTAATTTCCTAATGATCCTGAAACATTTGCTTTATACCTGAATGATCGTATTCTAGCACCACGCAATTTTCTGGAACATTTTAAATGTGAAATTTATCAGTAAACCCAAGCAAATACATTGTTGACAGTGAGGGAGAAAAAGTCAGGATCAAACCTTTTGCCAATGAAGTGTATAATATTTTCTTTGACAGAAGCAAAGTGATATATTGCATGTCACAGCTAAGCTGTAAAAATACCATGACCTTTCATCAGTCTCAATTATTAGAAGTAATGGCCTCAGGCTGAAGCTACTTGGGAATCCCTGACCATATTTAACACGGCAAAACTATAGAATTGAATGCAAAGAGTGCGGCCAAACTGTGCCGTGATAGGGTTGCCCAGTGTTGCATTTATCTTTTCTTGTTTTTTTGCTTACTCTGTGGCTGACATCTACTGATTAAGTCTTTCCCTGGGTCATTTCACACTGCTGAAGAGGCGAAGCAGGGAACCCATCAGGAGGCTGTGCGTGCAGGGGAAGGGAAGCGTTTTATTTGCGATGCCAAATCATCTTATTAGGTAAAAGGAAATTGTTGGTCCTGATAGTCCCCTCCATGCTGTTGGAAGTCATTTCCAGTGTGGGTGAATGCCCCAACGTAGGAAGAAATCTAAGGGGGGAAAAAAAACCCCTGCTGTTCTGAGAATGGTAATATTTTCAGTAGCAAGGGACCAAGCCATGTGAAGGGGGGGCCAGGCCCCATGGAGAACTGTAAACAGCCTGTGACAATCCCCGGGGAGTGGGGTTGGAACCAATAGAAGGAGTGACTCAAGGAAAGGGTAAATCATTGAATTCTGCCTGCGAAACCTCATCAGTAGAGCTACTGGCCATATTTCACTGAAAGGGGCAGTGGCAATATGCAAATAGATTGCTTTTGATTGGGGATGAAATTCAGAAACCTTTATTTTCCCTGCTCTTTAACTGAAATTTAGCTCTTCGCTTAGCTAGGGACTTATGAAACAAACCGCAGCAGAGTGTGCAATACCTCTGACTGTGTGTTGCACATACTGTGCATGAAACAGAATCACAAATATCATCTATCGCTTTTTGGTCGTAGAGCTGTTAGGAAGTACTGTTTACAGCCCCACTGTGTCAAAAATATTCTTGGACCTGCTGCTAGTTCTTGTCATCCAGGGGGAAATGCACACATTGTTATATCACTTTTTAATAATTGGATAACTGTATTTCAATAAAACTGATTTCCTTTGAAGTCCCTTGTGCTTTATTTTGTGCGTTTCAAAATAGCTTTCTGAGATGGGGGTTACAAGGCTTCACCAAATTTCAGAGTCCAGGACACAGAAAGACTTAAGGACTTTTGTCTGATGCAGGTTTGAATCAATTAGGCAAAGCCACTAACAGTGTCCCTCCAGGGCGTTTGTGTGTGTGTGTGTGTGTGTGTGTGTGTGATATCGATACAGAGCCAAAGACCAATTCAGGTCACTGTAGTGAAGCCAGTCAATTTCCAAGAACTGTTTTCCACTTTCAAAGGGCTAGATGCAACAATGCTGTGTATAAACAATGACATTTAAAATAAGGTTTATAAGATGTATTTTTAAATATGCCAAATATTATGACATATGCCAAATATATACTCTACTCAAGGATGGCGGCTTAACTTAAGCGTCTCCCCAAGGCTCCCGTAGACTTTGGAATCCCTGGCTTGCAGGGAGGAAGGTTAGGAACAGGATTTTATTTCTTTCACCATAAACTTCTTAGTTACTGGTGACTCCCTAAAAATGAGAATCCTGCACCATGAACAGCTGGAGGAGTGATGAGACCAAACAGAGAGAGCCTGTGATGGGGGGACAGTCACCAGATAGACACTTACAAGGTAAAAGGTACCTCAAAACAGCAGGCAGTTCCCGCTGAGCACAAAGCCATCTCGCCACACTGTGAGCCACGTGAGACCTGCCTCTTAATTTTACTCCCCACCCTGGTTGCCACCCTACCCCTGGAGCTGGAGGGGGTTTGGAATCAGAAGCCACTCTTGGGCAGGGAGGGAGGGTTGGGGGTAGTGAAGACCACATATCCTTTTTCTTGGCTTCCTGTCTGCCGCCCAGCTGGGGACAAAAATCGAGTTTGGAGTTTTGCATATTACATGCATGTGGACTCTCGAATTTCTGAACCAAATTCTATTTGATGACTTAAGGAACTATAGCACTTCTCAGCTTAGTCATCTCACAGTCCAAAATATAGCTCAGGGAGAGAAAGAAATTCCCCTGCTGCATTTTAAAGGGAAAAAGAGAACGCAAAATTAAATGGCATTATGGCTCTACCCCATGAGTCTGTGTGTTCAGTATAAAGTTTATGCTGATTATTGTCTCTTTCCCTAGAATCACAAAATGTCTACTCCAGCCAATTTTGCTTTTGTAACAGACCCCAAAGTCAGGTCCTGCCTGTTAGGTTGTTCTTGCCTGGAAAGCCTGTTCATTTCATTCCAGTGCACCTTAACCCTCACCTGTCCAGTGGGTCTGGCTCAAATCCGTTGCTTCAGCAACACTTTGTTACCTGCACAGTCCGCATTGTTTCCTCTAAATCCCTATCACCCTTTACAGTAGCATTTATTTATGGTACTATGCCATGTTCTATTTTTATATAGTCTTGCACTTTTACAAATCTGTGTTTATCAATGACTTGAGGGCTACCATGAAGATGTATATCCCTGAGCTGTACATATATTAGCTACATAATTAAATTTAATTTTAATGTATTCCACAGATAACCTCACATATGAGTGCCATTCTGTAAAGCAATTATTTTTCACATAAAATTTTTAATTCTTTATGTATTAAAATTTTTTCTTCTTTATGTATTTGCCTTTCAATACTTACTGAATTATTTTCAATCTTTTCCTAAAGTAAACAATACATTGTGTTTTTCTTGATTTCTCTTTTTGAAATTGTGGACCAGGTCTGGTCTTAGGAAATCTGGAAGCCCATTTCTTATCATTTCAAGTGTCAATGCAAATAAAAACTTATTCCAAATCATATCTGTATACACAGAACACAAATATGGGAATATTATCTGTTTATATGTAAATATTCTAGGAGTGTGCTTTAAAGGGATCTCTGGGTTTTATTTAAAATACATGAAAGGTTGGAGGCAGCATAAAGATGTCTCAAGGGTCTTGTGTATTTTAGAGGGGAATGTCAAGAATGTGGGCTTCCCAGCTTGTAAAACAATAACTTCTTTGATTGGATGTTCACTTGTGCTTCGCCTGGTATTTTCTGTTTTTAAATCCAAAGGTAAATTTAACTTAGGGAAGAGATAGTTCTGTTTGTCAGTTTCAAAAGTGTTTTGTGTTGTTCTTTTATTTTTAACCAGCAAATCTTTTGAAATTTGAACTCTATCCTGTTTACCACTGTATTTTTTGCTTTAGAGGTTAGAGGTTTGTAACATAGCCCATTCTCTATCCCTGAAAAGCAGGAAACAGAAAAGACCCTATGGAGAATACTGGTGGTAAAACTAGTCCTAATGATGCTATTTGAGGAAGACTGTGCTTTTCAAAACATACCACTAATGTGTGTATTCTTGATGTCATAGTAAAAGTCGCTGCTACCAGGAAACAGTCTCTTGCATTTGATCAAACATCTCCCAGAACAATGTTTCATTGTTGAACTCACACAAGCAAAATTTCCATGGTTCTGTACCTTCTCAAATGCTTACCAATGAACACTAATCATCACTATCCTTTTGACATTCTCCCCATTTTTGTACATTTTCAACACGTCTTTCAATATTTAGGTTAATTCTCTTCTGAGTCATAGCTCTAAAGCATTGAAAAACCCCTGAGAATTCCTGGCATTGGCCATGTAGGTCGGTTCTAATGTTATGTATCTAACTGTACCTGATGTGCCTTCCAATCTCTAAAATTTATCCATTTATACTTCTTTCTTATTCTGTTGTGGTGAAATTAAAAATGAAAAAAAAAACAAAAAACAAAAAACAACCAACCACCTTTTTTTTTTTGAGGCAGCAAAAATGTAGAATTAAAAGCTAAACCTGAAATTTAATGCTATTAATAAACTATTTGCAAGTGATTCATTGACTAACAAAGGAATACAAATCAGATATGTGAAAATAACCATGACTTTTTGGTTTTTACTAGGAGACTAAGAATCATCTAAAGACTGGACATGGTTTTAAGGTCATGGGCTGGGCAAACTGCAGCTCACAGGCTATATAAGCCCACCACCTGTTTTCGTAGTTGAGCTAAGAATATTGTCTACACTTTTAAATGGTTGAAAAAAATCAAAAGAAAAATTACATTTCATGAAATACAAGAAGTCTATAAAATTAAACTCTCAGTGCCCATAAATAAAGTTTTTTCAGACACATCCCTGCTCAGTCATTTACAAATTGTCTATACTTATGTATTGCCTATGTTCATTTAGTCACGTACTGTCTATGGCTGGTTCCTGTCACAGCAGCAGAATTGAATAGTTGCAATAAAGACCTTGTGGCAGCAAGCCGAAGATATGTACTATATGGTCCTTTACCAGAACAGTTTAAGATTGGGTCTTCTTTCTGGAACATTTCCACTGATGCCACACGGCACACAGCCTATGGGTCATTAGGCTGTGATTAACCATGATTGCCATAGATCAAAATTTTGAAATATCGCCTGTTTATCCTTATGGGAATAATGACTTTAGCAGCTCTCACACAACAGATGGTGATTTCTCCTCATTCTTTTATTTAGTTTCTCTTTGACCAACTATATATTTTTTCAAAATAGGCAAAACTATGAAATTACCCTTGAGTATGGTAAAGCAAAGTCATCATAGATAATCTGTATACTGACATATCCACTGATATGTATTTTGCTCAGAATACACACTGAAGTCTTATATGATACATATCAAAATTTAAAACACACCTAAACTTGCATTCCAGAGAAATTTTAGTCTTTATTTCACTTAATTTCTCCCTTCAAAAAAGTCCTCATAAACAAGTTTCTGATACATTTCCCAAATGTGTACTGTTGGAATTTCAGGAAGAGCTTTACTGTGATACTATATATTTTTTTCAAAACAAGAGACATAAACTATTAAACATTTAATCAACTGTAAGAAAATAAACAAAAACTTTAAAAAAAAGCTCATTTATTGGCTAGAAAAATCTAGGGGTTAAAATGATTCTAATCGGGACAATAGTCTCTCTTTTCTTGGCTTAGCTTGTCCTGGCTCGCCTCCAAGCCCTGCCTTCGTCCCCAGACTGCGGGTGGTAGGAGGCGGCTAGCAGTGGCTCTCTGCATATGTTCCCCGCCATTCGATTCCGACAGAATAAGAGAATATCGATTCCCAGTCTCCACACCACAAGAGCACAGATTCACTATGACTGGAAACACGAAATACTTAATGTGACCACGGAGGACCGGAGCTGGGACCGGCCAAGCGGAGGTGCCACACCTGACCCCGGTCTGCATTTGCACGTCAGCCAGCCACTGACTCGAAGAAATGGAAGCAATGGGTTCCCCCTAAACAGCTGAGTGTTTGTGGGGAGGGGGGTGGCAGAAGAGGGGAAAAGTACTGTAAGACCAGCAAAAGTGACCATTAGAATTACCCGATTGTTACCACATTTAGAATTTCCAGGTAAATTATACATGACATTTTCATAGTTTCCAGTGAAAAAAAGCCTTCAAATGTTGTATGTTGAGCAGGACTGAGACAAGACCAGGAGATGAGAGGAGCCTGGGGGTGGCACTTGGCTCTGTTCCACACAGGCCTACACCTTCACCACTCCAAACAGGGGCAGCCCACCGAGAACAATCGACATTCATCTTTTCACTGCGTCTTGCCACCTGCCATCCAGACAGCCTCAGGCACCCCACTTCCCTCTTCAAGACAACATCAGGTGACTGAAATGCTGTGCAAGACCGCAGGACTTACCTGCAGCAGGCTGCATCCCAGGGGAAGCGTCGATGGTGCCTGGGATCCCCCCAGGCCCGGCTGGCGCACTTACCAGCACAGTTCTCACTTCTGTCTGCCCTTTGAGGCCTCCTTGGTCACCGCGGTCCTTTTCTTCTAGAGTCCAACCTGTTAAAGTAAAACAACACAAAACAAAACCTTTTTATTTCCTTTGGCCTTAAGTCACACCCATGCTCTGATCTCCTGTCCCAACTCAGATCCCTAAGCTGATGTGGGGTCCCAGACAGGGACACCCATTGAAGAAAACAAACAAAAGAACCTTTCAGAATGTAACGTGTATATTGAAACTTGAAGTATCATTTTAGTAGAACAATTATTAAATAATATATCACAAACATAACCATTTTTTATTTATTTTTGCGTGTCTATCAGTTTTTTTATTTTTAATCCCTTCACCTTTTTCACCCAGTCCTCCACCCCTCCTCTTTATATATATATGTATAATATATATACATATATAAAAGGAATATATATATATATAATTATCGTTCTAGTACAGTCGTCTCCATTTTCCCGCCACCACTTTCCCCTGCCCCCCCACCCCCACCTCCCACCCTCAATGCTCCCCCCCTTTGGCTTTGTCCACGGGTCCCTTATACGTGTGTCTTGATGACCCTTCCCTTCTTTTTCCCGTTATCCCCCTCCCCCCACCCTGGTTACCTAATCAACAAAACAAATAAGCTGGCAAAATACACCCAATGGCATTGAAGTGACCATTTTTAAAATTTTAAAATTTAAGTATAATCGGTATACGGTACTATATTAATTATGTTAGTTTTAGGTGTGCAATGTCACAACTCAATACTTTCATTCTTATAGTGTGATCACCTCACTAACTGTAATAATCTGTCACCATGAAAATTCGCAATTTTATTGGCTCTGTTCCCTTACATCTGTCTCAGCCATCCCCCACTAACTAGCTTTTAAAAGCTTAGAAATACCTTGACTCATAGACTTGGCCAACTATCTTTAAAAATAGCACATTCTTATCATAAAAAGATTTGATCATTTTTCTCAAGAGAAGAAGGAATAGTTAACACTCTGTGACTTAAAATAATTGCTTAACCTATGTCCTGGGCACCCTATTGTCCAGAATTCAATTGCTATAAGGGAGTCAGGGTGAAACATGCTTTCTTTCTGTGCGCCCGGAAAGGAAATGAAACAGTATTTGAAAGCCAGTGGGCATCGTCTCCGCTATAAGGATAGGGGAGGTTCTCTGGAAGAGATAGAAATTTATCTGACCTAGAAAGATTACATAAGAACATTTCATCTCTGGCTTTGGAATTCTAGCACTTTTGGGAAGAAGAATGTCCAGTGCTCTCCTGGTATCAGCTCTAGGGTGTGAGAGGATGGTGGTGGCTACATCGTCGGAAGTGTGAGCCATCAGTAACGGTTCCTTTCCTGGACCTGGGGCAGTGCCTGTCAGCTCAAACTCACAGCAGCAGTGTCCGAGACTGTCAATCACTTGGCTCTGTCATAGACCATCTGCAGCTAGTCCATTCTACCACATGGTGGAAGCTATATTGATCCTGTATTAGTTTTGTTTTCGGATAGATAGATACAGGTGTAATCAAAATCTGATGTTTCTGTTCTTCCTGCCTGTACCATGTATAGGACATATTTGGAAGTATCTGATAGATAAATGATAGGTTGCTAGATGATAGGTTGATACATATATATGTACATACATACATACAAAAATAAAGCAAATGATATAGTGAAATGCCAACTGGGGAAACATCCCACATTTTCCAAGGATATTTTCAATGCCTTCTTATTTTTTCCTGCAAAGAATGTATCAGGATTAGAGTTTAAATGAGCAGTGAAATTTTATAAAATACTTGGACGTAGCTACATGGAATTATGAAATGTGTATCAATGATTACCCAGCTCTTGTCTAATTATTTTACTATTTTCACTGCATCTCAGTGATAAATATTTACAAGAGGCTAGTTAAAAGCTTCTCACTACATACTGAGAGGCACGGTCTATTGATAAGCCTTTACTATAGAATGGGCATTCCAAAATATTGAGCAGTGTCATTAGCGTAAAATAAGAATGGGAATTTGGCACTTAAACTGAAGGTGCTAAAAACAATTTAATGTTTCAAGTAAGTCGTAGTTGTTCATATGAATTGGTAGAATTCAATTTTGGAAAAATAACTAATCTGAACATGCAGAGACCAGTCCTAGTACATAAAATTACCTGCTTGAAAAATTCGGACATGGCAATGTTCACAATAAAAGCACAAACAAATTTGCCAGCCCTAATACAAGAGATTTTCAGAAGCTCAACTGGTTTTGGCAAAATGAGCTGCTTAGTTAAAATTTTGATCGTCTTGTATGGGGTGCTGAAATTGAAAACATGAGACTGCATATTTTATTTCTCTTCCTAACTTACTTCATTAATTTATTTTTTTCTTGAAAATTATTACTTTTGAAACACTTTCTTTGATGCTAAATTTTAAAACTGCATCTTGTAACATGCGACTTGTGTGTGTGTGCGTGCACACTTTTCCATCAAAACACATGGGGAGAAAGTAAAATTGCAGGAGAAGCTGAGGGACTGAGGGTTAGACCAAAGGCACAATTGTCAGGCTCCACGGAAAGCCTATCTTGATGACTTATCAGTCAGGTCCCAGTGAGCAGATCACTCCACTTTTCCATACCTTAGTTTTATCACTTACAGGAATGTAAGAATGACATCAATACTCACCGGTTAAGTGATGTGAGAATTAAATGAGGTCTTCTCTATAAAACACTGCCTATGATGCCTGGCAAGAAGTTAGTCTTCAACGAACAATAGCTTATTTAATATTTTTATCAAATAACTATTGGAAAAATAAATTGAAAAATAACAACGAAGGGATCTGGCAAAGTTCAGTGTCTGACGAGGCACACTTACATGAATCCATCATGGTTGACTTACATGAGAATCCTGTCCTATGCTACACTGATCTGTTTAGGAGACATTTTTTAGGGAAAAGAATTGAAGTCATGAAATCCATATTATCATGAATTATATAAGTCCTGGATATTTAATAACAAGTCCATAAAAATTTTTAGGGGAAAGAATAGCATAAAGTTATAGGCCAAGCCCCCAAAAGACTATTTGACACATTTTGTCTAAAATTTTCCACACAATTCTTTCTATTTATAACCCACAGAAATTTTGTTTCCATCTGGACCATAATTTGAAAAAACTGGCCAATAAGATACTCAGTGATCCCCAAGATGCTAAACAGACATTTCTGAACTCATATTTAACTTGATTACCTTGGTCTTATTAGTCCTTTTTGGTCCCACTTAATGTCACCAAGTCAATGGAACTTAACAAGTACTCATGGCGCATTGACTCTGTCAGTGACACTGGATCTCAGTAATACTAACCTCTCCTAGTTTCCGTCCTGCTTCCCTGCCCATAGCACTCCAGTCTTCTTTGTAAATGCCTCTGTCTTTGGCTGCTCTTCAAATAAATTTCCCACATTTGTAATCCAATATCTGCTTCTCTTCTCACTCCGGATGGCTTATCTAAGACCATGCTTTATTACAAGACCAAGCAATCTCCAAGACACACAGCTGCTCTAGATCTTTCTATTGAGCTCCTTCCCCATGTTTCCTTGAACATTCACCTACAAATTTCTTCTGAACCACAATTTCAACATACCTCAATGTGAATTAATGTTCTTCCAGTTTAGCTCTTTTATTATTTCTTACTTTGACTAATGGTAACATATGCAACCTCATCACTCAGCTATAACCTGGAGGCTCTCTACACCTTTCTCCTCATCACTTTCCATCCCCGAGCCCTCAAAAGCTTCTATTGATTTTCATTCCCAAATATTTGTTCGTTTCAACCTCCAATCTCCTTCTGTCATACCATTGACCTAGTTTATAGTTTTTCGCTTATGTTACTACAAAAGCCTCTTAGCTCATTTTCTGACAGTCATTTGCCCTTAGTTAATCTAATTGCCATGATGTTCCATAGTGTTTTGTTTTAAATCTTTAAAATGTGATCTCTTGAATGTCTAGTTTAAAACCCTTAGTTGGATCCCTGGACTTTTTATTGAGGCTTGGTGTGTGTGTGGTTGTGATGTTACAGCTAGACTCTCCTGTCTCATCCCTTATGACTCACTCCCAGGGGCCTTCAAACTCTCCCTCTCCACTGTGCTGTGTGCCTTTCAATCTTATCTGAAAAAGAGTACAAACAAGTACTTTTCATACTTGGATCTGCACTGCCTTATCACTCACACCTTTCACAGCCATGCTTTTTAAGAGTTATAAACTATAATTCATTTTCTCTAGTTCCTTGCATTCTACTCACTGATAAGTTCACCATTAAGCCTGGCTGTTCTCACCAGAATCATAAATTGGCCAATTGTCATATTCAAAAGTGACCCCCACGTGTCTGTGTTGCTTGACTTATCAGCCTTTAGTTCTCCTCCTTCTTGAACATTTCAAAACTCACAGTTTTAGGGACATTTCTTTAGTTTTTTGCTTTCCTTGTGTTTATTCTTCTACGTCTTGCAGTGATATGTCTCAATCTCCTTTCCAAGTCCTTCTCTGTGGGTCAACTCTTAAAATGGTTTTCTTTTCCAGGATTCTTTCCTTGGTCATCATGTATCATTCCAAGCACATATGTTCTCAAGTACGTTTCAAGCCCAGTACACTGAGGACCCCGTCATGCAACACAGCATTACATTATAAAACCAAAATGGAGAAGGGAAATTATGTCCAAGTTGAAAGAGTGCCTTAGGTGACTCTGACATGTTCTTCTCTGGTCAAGGTTTTCACTCTTTCTGGCTGACCGCATCCCTACCCAAGCCTTCACTAGCACCTATATGCTGATGGCTCAAAATTTTTACCTCTCATTTTTACCTGTTTTCTCAGTTCCTATTCCATATATTTCATTGTCTTTTGCCATCTCAACTACATGTTATACTGGCACTTTTAACTCAAACTGTTCAAGTTGAATTCACTATTTTGTTCTCTCAAAACTGCTTATCATCCGGCACTCCCGTATTCATAATTATCCAAGCCGAAAACCTGGGATCATGCTAGCTTCTTTCCTCTTTATTATTCACCAAATCCAATAAGCCCTCTAGCCCTGTCATTTCTCCTTCTCAGTCACTCTCATCACTTTCCACTCCTTTGTCTTGTCACTGATACTATCATTGTTTAGTCTTCCGTCTTGTCTATTATTATCCTCTCCTAACTAATTACCGTGCCTCCAGCTCTGCATTCTGCAATCTATCTTCCATTCAGCTCCCAGAGTAAATTTTTAAAATGCAGTTTTTATCATGTCACTTTCCAGATTACAATTCTTTTGAGCTCCCATCATCCACAGGATAAAGTCCAGATTCCTCCGTCTGATGTTGGACCTCCACTGTCAGCTTAGTAGAAACAAAGTTCAGTTTCGTTTATTTGTTTGACAAATATTTATTAAGTATCACCAGGCAATATTCTAGATACCAGGGATAATAAAAAGAAGAGACAGGAAATCTTCTAACAATAATGGAGTTTACAGTCTAGGCGAGGGAGCAAACAAATAAACACACGCATGCACGTACACAATGGTAAATTCCATGTGAAAAATTAAAGTGATATAATTGAGATTAAGTAAATGGCTGCTCTGATACAATCAGAAGTCAGGGAAGGCATCAAAGAGAAGGTGACTTTTAATTTGATGCCCAAATAAGTGGAGGGACCCAAACGTCTTGAAAAGAGCATTTTTGTGTGTGTGTGGAGGGAGCAGCATAGCAAAGGTCCTCTGGCAGAAGCAAATTTGCATGTTTGAGGAGCAGAGAGAAAGGCAGTGAGGCTGGGGCATGTACATTGAGTCAAAGACTCAACGTCAGAGACTTTGAAGGTCAGAGATGTAAGGAGGGAGTAGATCGTGGGGCTTTATAAAGCTTGTTAAGGAACTTGGACTTTATTTTTAAATTAAATAGGAAACTGAGAAGCTTCTAGCAGGACATGACATAATTTATATTTGGAAAAGATATTTTTGGTGGTTCTGGTAAAACACGGTAGCAGGCAGATGAGTTAGATGTGTGGTAGGAGTAATTGAGATGGAGGGACTTGGTCGGATTTAAAGTATGTTTTTAAGATGAAGTAGATAAATCATGTTAATGGAGTATATACAGGAGTGGGGAAAATGAGAAACATTAAGCAAAACTTCCAGATACAGAAGAGTTGGAGTGGTAGTTATGGAATGAGGACTAATGAGTATTTAGATACCATTCAAAACAAAAGGCATAACTCGGACCACCTTGGAAAGGCCAAGAAACATGGAAAGAAACCTGGTAATCAGTCCAATAATAGATGATAGAAATCTCATCTGGGTTAAGGAGGAACTGAGAGTGTGAGGAAGGCGGTTGATAGTGAGAAAAGGGAACACTGGAACTAGGGTCTTAATGGAGTTGAAGAATTGTGATGTTGGACCAAAGCATTTGAGGAGGTGGTAACCAGACATTGAATGGCTTCCAGTGGAGGGTCCAGAAATGGTATATTGCTTGTGATGACAAGTTTGAGAGATAACCACAGAAATGCTTAGCTAAGCTAAGATGAAGCATAAACTCATTGAAAGTAAGGAGATCGCTGAACCAAGAGGCTAAAATCGGCCTGCTGCTTTCTGTCACTATTTGCACCTAAAGCTCTAGCCATACAAACCAGTTTTCCATTCCTTGAAAAATGCTAGCCCATTTCATACCTCTGTCCCTTTGTCCGTGTAGTTCTGTCCTACTAAATCCTGTTCCAGGCCCACACCAACATTCTTCCACACCTTGGTCAAATACTCCACATTCTCTGCAGCCGACTCAGAATCTAGCCAGTGCCGGTACCTCAGGGAAACTGATTAGATTCTTTTTTTATTTTTTTGCCTTGTATGTATCTCAATTGTGGCACATACTGTTAGGGTGGTTTAATTAAACATCTGCATCTCACCCTGGATTCTCAATGCCTTGAAGGCAGAGAACAAATCTTGTTGAGTTTTGCAGCCTCAGCACTTCGCAGGTTTAGCCATGTTAGTTGAATGCACTCACGCAGGAGCATTTGAAATAACAGTGTTGACTGGTTTTGGGTTAAGATATTAGGTGAGATACCAGGGATGGAGGGAAAGGATGTTTCATCATGCAATTCCATTAAATATGCCAAACTATATTAAATCATTTCAATGTCAAAATGTATATCCCTAATTTTACAGTTTAGAGAACAAAGTTCAAAACTGGGCGTTAACATAGTACTTTTTTGCCCGGTAGAGCCTGTTCATCTACTAAAGTAAACCTTCATCTTTCATGTGTTTTGTGTCCTATTTCACTCTCTATTAGGTCTGACTACCTGGTTCTTACTTCATATGATTTTTCATCAAGGTATGAAACATTGGCTTCTGTGATATACCACTTCTTTTTATTTTTCCTTTCCTTTTATTTTTTTATTGCTGTTCAAGTACAGTTTTGTCCATTTTCCCCTATCACTCACTCCACCCCTCCCAGCACCATCCCCCGCCCCACCTTTTGATACACCACTTCTTCAATCTCAATAGTTTCCTAAGCCCCAGTTTTATTTCTTGCTCAAATCCAGTCCAATGTGACTGAACTTTGGACAGTCATTCTAAGACTAGGGTCCTTCCATTGTATGTCTACTTTACTTGTTAAGGCTTTATAATTCTCCGTGACATCCTATACAATCAGCAAACAATGAGGAAAGATGGAAGAAGAGCCAAGACTTTGTCGAAGTCAGGTCTAGAAACAATGTATAGCACCTCCATCCACATTCTGTTGGCCGACACTCAGTAATACAGTCACACTTAACCTCCTGGATCCTAGGAAAGAAAGCCTGATTATTTTTCCAGAATGAAGAGGAAACATTAGCAGACAATAGATGAGAGGCAAGGAGTGCATCATCCAAGAGAGATTCCTTACAGATTAGCCACTCAAAGTGCCAGGGGTACCATCACAGTCACGTATTTAAGATGCTCAATGCTGGAAGGGCTTTGAGGTCTAAATTAGATTCATCCATTCACGACATTACATGAATTACACTGACAGGACTGGTTTCCAGCCCACTGATGACACCATGATAGGGGCCGGGACGATTGCAACTGTTCACGCTGAGCCACTGGGATTAGCCTGAAAACGAAGTTCTGCCTCCTGGTACTGACGTCGATCCCAAACTCTGATCATATCAGGAGAGAGGCTGGTGCTCAATAACCCCATGGGCCCAGAGCGCAGTGTCCCTTTTCTGGAGTCTGATGCTGGTTCTTCCAAGTGCAAGGTCGCAGTAGAGGACCCATTCTCCTGCTCCCATTTCTTTTACTTCATCCTAGCCAATGCTATTCCAACTGACCTACTAAATGTTGCCTAACGTTTGCCTTTGTTTACTCAACATTGGTGTTCCCTGCCACAGTATTTATATTTAAGTCTTAGGGTAGCATCTAGTTTCTGGCTAAAACTGCCTTCAGGTGCATGTGCACATGTCTAGCTAGATCTGCTCAGCCTACACCATTCTCTTCAATTCAGCTTCCAAGCAGCCTCACAGAGACCCTGTACGGCCATTAGAGTATCAGAAACTTCCCCCACTACCCCTCATCCTTTTCCATCCAAAGAGACTCGAAGGTCTCAAACATAAGGGAGACAAGCTTTGTGCCAACATGTCACCCAATTGATTAGAATTATCATTTTATGAATGTTTTGGTTCACAATAATTTAAAATGTATATTTTACTGTTTTGCTGGCACTAGCATGCATCAACTCCATCTCAGCATTATTAAGGTTGTCGCATATTTGTTAATTTGACTATGTGTTTCACTTATTTAACAGCGATTCACTGTGCATTTAAAATGCTCCAGGCAGTCAGAATACAGACATAAGTTGAATAGAATAGTTACTGGCCAAATAGGTTCTCTAGCAGGAGAAATAGAATCTGAACAATTTTGAAAAGTTAATTTATAATTAGAAGTGAGATTAGAGGGAATACCACACTATTTTGAAGATAATGTGACACAGATAGATCGGTGAAGGGAAACCTCTTGTAAGAAGTTGTGTATAAGTTATCACATGAAAGATTCATGCGAGCCAGCCAAGGCTCAGGGAGAAGAGTACGCCAGGCGGAGAGCAGAGAGCATGTGCAAAGGCCTTTGGAAGAACTGAGAGAATCAAAAGGGGGCCAGCGGGTCTGGGCTGAATGTGAGGGGGTGGTGGGGGACATTTGAGGGAGAGATGCAGTATGAGGCTGGAGATGGAGCAGGTCTTAAAAACATGTGTAAGTCATATTTTAAAATTTGGATTTCATCCTAGGGAAAATTAAAGGTCTCTGAAGGCTTTCAAACAAGAGCTTCAGGTGATCAGAACAAGATGGCTCCCTGTGGAGAAGGCATCTGCTGGGGAAAGTGTGGAGACGGGGTATGAAGGCTGTCACAATGGTCTAGGTAAACAATGGCATGGTTTACACTGGGGCTGTGGCAATAGAGACTGTGACCTGCACACTTATTTAAGACAGAGTCTAGTTATGAAGTAGGCCACACTTGAAGGAAACAAGTCATGTAAATTCTTAATATGAATGGCACCATTAGAAATAAATGTAAAGCATTATCATAAAAGAATTACATGAGATGCATATAAAAGACACTGTGACTGTACCTGCTTCCAACATGGTCTTTGGTTATTGGTCTTTTCTCTAACAAGGAATAGCCAATAATTCTCATGAAAGTGCTATATCAAGAAAACTAAAGAAAACATTGTCTCAGAAAATCATATTATTAGACAAAATAAAATGACATACAAGGTCTGTCCAGAAGGTATCCAGCCATGTAATATGAAAAACATAGATATTTATTGAAGAAGATACAAGATACAAGAAACATTGTACATAGGACAATGATGCTTCAGCCCCCTTCAAAGTAGGCCTCTTGGAACCTCACACAGTTCTCCCAATTGCCATCAGCTGCCCTGTTATATTTTCCTGAATCTCACCGATGATCTGAAATCTCTTACCTTTCAAAGGTGATTTTAGTTTTAGGAAAAGTCAGAAATTGCAGGGCACCAAATCTGGGCTGTAGAAGGGCTAAATCGCCTGGGTGACTTGATGTTTTGCCGAAAAACTGCATGAGACGTGATGTAGGAGCGGGCACACTGTCATGATGAAGCTGCCAAACACCAGTTGCCCACAGCTGTGGCCTTCTGAATCACCCCAATAGTTTCCATGGAGGGATGTTCAAGCTTAATGCAAAATTTGATGTAAATTCATTGCTCTTCTCGTGCAGTCATTTTGAATGTGATGGTCACACAGTACACATGCTCATTCAGTGGCATCTACTGCCCCCACTGACTAGTACAGTGAAGTCGTCATTGTTCACACATGCTCATTTCAGTCCACTCTCCTTGGCTGCCAGGTTACATCAATGTCCCACAAGCCATTCTCTTTATATTAACCATGGCTGGACTTTTTCCGGACCACCTTGTATATACTTAACAGGTCTCTCATAATAGTACACTCCCATGAAAATGTCATGGCTGGGAGTTTGAAAGAAAAGCCAGACACATGCAGGTGGGATTTGAATCTGTGTTTTCAGTGACATTTGAAGCTGAAACCCTCCCCTAGAACTACAGATGCGCAGAGAGCTGCTTCTATGGTTCTCTTTAGTGGTTATTCCTAGAGGCGTCCCAGGTAAGTCCCATGATGGTCTCCTGGAATCCTTGAGGGATCAGTCAGTCCAAGGGTCAGAAGGGACTTCATTGTTCTCAGCATTTTCAAAATTTGGGGGACAAAAAATTACATATTATGAGCCAATCATAAAAAAGGTAAACACTGCATGAATGCATTTCTATGAAGTATCTAGAGTATTCAAATTAAAAGAAACAGAAATTAAATGGTGGTTGCCAGGGGCTAGTGGAAGTTGTTATTTAATGGATACAGTGGTTCATTTGTGCAAGATGAAAAATTTCTAAAGACTGGTTACACAATAATGTAAATACACTTAACACTATTGAACCGTACATTTGGAAATGGCTAAGCTGATAAATTTTATGTGATTTTTACCACAACTTAAAAAAACAACTATATTCAAAACTTTAAAAAATAAAATAGGAGGCTATAAATGTATCTAAATAAGTATTTAAAAGAGAAATAGTTATAATAAAAGTTTAAATTACTTATGAATAAATTTATGAAAGATGAGTATAATAGCATAACTAGATTTTGTGATATCATCTTCATTTTTTTTATATTGTCATCCTACAAAACAGCCATGCCTGTTCAAAGATATTTCTTGGTAACATCAGTGAATTCTGAATTTTTAGTGTTATGAATCTCAATTCTGAGAATCATTTTATAGTAATTATTCAGAGAGGGTTTTTTCAGTCAATTAAATGTTCTATTCATTATATAATTTTGCTGACCATTTTTTTCATTTGTAAAATAACTTTCTGCAAAGCTTAGACAATCTGGCCTGTGTTCAAGATAAAATATTTATCAGACAACCTGACCTCAGAAGCTGAGGAAGGAAAGTTAGAAAGTCCTAAATTAGAGTCAGAGAGAGGGAACCTGCCCTGACTCTTGATTCATCTCTGAAATTGTCCTATGACACAAAAGTATGTTTAAAATATATATATTTATATTTTAAAATCTTCTAAATTGCCTTTCAAGTCTTCAAAGACAACCTTACCATTTGTTTTCAGTTACTTTAACCATGTTCTGATCACTGAATTTGGCTAAGGAGGATTCAAGTTCTTACTCATTAGAAGATGTATATTTCTAATTGACAAAGATGAAGAAAGAATCATTCTCTATAACCTCACCACGAGATTGTCATTGAAGGATACACTTTGGTTCTGTGGGCAGATTTTGATGTTTTTTTAAACTCAGATCTAGTATGCTCAGATTGCAACAAACCCAAATCCAGAACAAAGATGAGGCAAGTGGTGTACTTTCTTCAGATACAAAACAAGGAGTCTTCAAAATACTCAGTAATCAAAATAAATAATACTTTATTGCGATATTTCTGAAAATTAGTGTTGACTGAAGTATCAGATTTTTAAATCAAGACGAGCCGTTTCTGTTTGTTTTTTGACCCTGAGTTATTAGAGAATGAAAATAGTCATTTCCAATCAGCCGCTGACTGCGGGTCCCTCACTGCCACCATTGGGCTGATTTGTGAGTGTCAATCATGGTGAACAAACAGGGCAATGCAGAGATTTATTTACAGACATTGTCTGATTGTGGAACTATTATTACCTTTTTCCACTTAGCTCCAATACGGGAGGGTATTGTGTTAAAGGTATTTGAGGCGTAACTGTTTCATTTGGCCACAGGTTCCAGCGTGTTTCCGCATGGCACTGAATAACGGAGCCCTTGCTTAGCTCACACTTTAGCAGCTTGTGGTGGGTGAGCAGCATGAGTGGGGAAAGTTCTTCTTGGGGACTTCTCTAGGGTGGACCCCATCATAGGTACTGGAGGTGATGGAGCTTTACCAATTCTTGGCCATTCTTGACCATTTGTTTAAACATTTTGTCTCTAAGTCAGCAACATATTGCAGAATAATTTCTTAAAGTGCAAAATAGACTCAAAGCTTGAAGATCATATCTTAAACATTCAATGTCATATTTTTTCAGAAAAGGATGGTTAAACGTTTAAATCCTCAGTACCTGATTTTTATTGGCTGAGATATAGTACTCTTTAAAGAGATGGAACAGTCAAAAACTGTCCTTCCAAGAGCCTTTATTTTCATCTTTCCAAGGATGCGTTCCCTATTGTCTCCAAGTACCAACACTAGTGGGGGTATTGACTAGTGGGGGTATTGACTAGTACCCAGTCACCCCATCAAAAAAAAATCTCCATAGCTGGCTTTCCACAGTTCCTCAAATGTTTATCTAACCACAAGTCCTTTAGGTTTAAGGACATTAGAGTTTTTAAAAAAACATAAAATGCAAATGTTATCCTGGAAGGTTAAGAAAAGCTAATGTCAACCATTAACCTTAAAGTAAACAATTAACAGCTCAATTCCAATGAGTTTATAATGTTTTCTTTAATAATGAATGAACCAGTGGTTGTTAAATTTTCTGAGTTACTAGTACTGGGATTTGGGGTGACATTGAAGGGATTAAAAGGTAAAAGCCAATTCTTTTAATAGCAGTGTTTAATACATTCCAATATAACCCTATTTACTTGGTATTTTTTTCAGTACAATTTGGAGGTTTGAGTAAAAAAGTTTATTTTCCTGACTTTGTCTTATGATATAAAGTACAAGCACAAAAGAGTAAAAAAAATTTCAGGGTTGTAGTTAAAAGGCATTGACTTACCTCTCTGATCTAGAGGAGCCCATTCTACCTAATTTTACCCCACATGCCCCAACCCAATCTTTAGACTCAGTTGTTCTGACAGACCTCACAATATACACTATGTTGCAAAAATAAATTTTCATGGTGATGAACATGTATTGGCAAAATTAGGTATTGTTTGAGCTTCTAGTGAAAATAAGTAGAATGAACCTTGAACTCTTCCAGGGCAAGAAATTGCATTTGTCACGTTCTTCAATTAGAACTCAATACAGTACTTGAGAGAGACTCAAGCACAATCTTCTGGCTTTTACAGGGCTGGGTCCTCAGGGTGTCTTGTGGTAGAGAATTTTAATGAAGACGAGAGATTTCCGGAGCCCATTGCTTGAGATGGTGGTGGTGGTGGTGGTTGTAGCACTGCCCTATGTTAAGCACCACAGACTTCATCGTTCCTTGTGAAAAGGACTTGTACAAATAAGATGGGGAGGTAGAGAGGTGGATGTGCATGTGGAAAGGCCAAGGACGGAAGAATACAGAAAATCAACTTTTTTCTTTCCAATTTTACTCATGCACAATTTCTTTTACACATTCAACAGGAGGTCAAAATGGGGGCTCTTCCTGACTTAGCTTGGATGATGCCCCCCCAAAATTAACATCAGATAACAAAGTCTGTGTGAAAAAGTATACCTTAAACATATTTTACAAAGAAAATAGATAAGAATCTGTTGCATGATTTTTACATCTCCTCATTCACCTTAAGAGGGGATGGCAAGATAAACTGTCTTGGGAGGGAGGATGATGGTATCCCATCTGTTCCAAGCCAAGTGAGGGATGACCGCTCTTCTGAGTCAGGCGAGTAGGGGAAGTTGCCTGGGGTGGACCTGCTTGAACTCCAGTGTTCTGGAGTAAGGATGCATGTATGTCTCTCTTACATGTGCTCCGTGGGAGAGAGAGCCAAGTCCTTATGACAAGGTCAACTAGATGGCTGGAGAAACCAGCGGGAGAAGACAAAAATGGACACCAAGTTCCTGGATGCTACAAAGCTTTGCAATGTATTATAATACATCAGCCCAGGTCAAGGGGACCACAGGAGTGGGGTCCTCTGCACATCCAAAGAAACTCTTGTTGCAAACTGTCAATCTTAATCATCTGCTAAACCCAGAAGAGTTGAAGCCTTTTAAGGACAGGTTCAACTCAAGTAAGACTTTTCCTCTGTCTCTGACTGCTATGACTTGAAAGATAGACACAGGCTGGTGAGTTTTCAGAGGAAGAGGAAGTGTACACTATAAAAAATTAGAGAGGGAGCCCTGGCTGGTGTGGCTCAGTTGACTGGGCATCGTCCCACAGACCAAAAGGTTGCAGGTTCAATTCCAGGGCAGGGCATATGCTTAGGTTGAGGGTTCCACCTCAGTCAGGGAATATACAAAAGGTGACCAATCGATGTTTCCCTTTCACACTGATGCTTCCCTCCCTTCTTCCTTTCCTTCCCCTCTCTCTAAAATCAATAAGCACGTCCTCAGGTGAGAATAAAAAAATAGAGAGGGAATCAGTATATCTGAAACCGCGATTTACTGCCCTTCTCCCTTTGTAAATTTCCAGCCAGAAGCTGGGTACAAGCTGGGAAGGGAGAAGATTTGATATTTGATTCCATAACAAGCTACAGTTTTGATTGCTATCTTGAACAGGCCATTTCATTTTCTAAATTGAGATTGTGTGACAAAAAGTGACTATAGGACCAAAAGTGAGTGGTAAATTTATAGAAATCTTAGTTTTCATTTAAAGCCAGATGAGGTTACTGTAGTGCTTAAATTTTTAAAATACAAGTGAGCAACTAGCTAGATATATAAATGAAGTAAAATTACATTTTGATCACATCGTGAGCTGTGCTCAAGTCTGTTCAACACATAGAGCTACTCTCTGGCGAATGGCAATAACATTTCTTGTTATTATAATAATTCCTTTCCCTCGCCTTGTTTTTATCACCTATCCCCCTCCACTTATTTCCTCAGGTGAGTTGACACAACCTCTCTTTGGTATATTAGAGAAACCAAGCATGGCGTGGGCTCCTGACCTCAGGTGTGAATATCTGGGATGAACAGTCAAACTCTGCAAATGAAAACACAGCCTCCTCCATCCCCTCTCCACCACGGGTGCTACAGCCTCCTTTTCAAAGGCAGGGCCACCTTAGTACATCAGACCTGGCAGGGAATGTTATCTGGTCAACCACCAATAATGGGCATGAGCCAAGGCCCCAGCAGCAGACGATGGCGACCCTCTGGCTCCTGGTGGATTTAATCCCCGTCAGGAAGGATGTTGGATTTGCTTCAGTCGCGTTGTATTTTTTGACTTGGATGATTTGTCTCTCCTATAAAGCCATTGCCCAGGACTACCCTGGAATCCTAGAAACTGTTTCCTTAGAAACCCGTGAGGCTCACTCTCGGACCAAAGGCCAGTCTGTGTGCTGTGTTTACACTTCCACCTTTCATCCCAGCCCTCAGAGGCCTTTGTGAAAACACAGCGCAGTCCTCAAGGGAAAGCACTCAAGGTTAGTGCTGCCAACTCTGCTCCTTAATTCCTGCGTGACTGATGTCAAGGACACTGTCTTTTTGCTCCTGTTCAGAACAAAATTCCCATCTGACTCCGCACTCTATTGCGTGTGGGGTACAAGGCTGATTCTTTAATGATCTCAGTCACGGCCTCCTGTACCTTCCGAGAGAAACCTGCCCTCAGAAGTGAGTATTACATGGATGAGTGGTGTGCCTGTGATACTTTCCTTAAACACAGAGCTCTGTGTTTCAAGGGCTGTCAATCAGACTATCTTAAGACTGACTGAATGCTAAGGCGCATACACAGGAGGTCCTTGGTTCAGGGGCTTCAGGAACTCACCTGGATGCACATAAGTTGTCAGACTTGACAAAACCAATAGGAAAGAAGTGTACAGTTTAGAACTAGTCCTTAAAGCCACATGGATGGGTTCATGCTCAATATACCCTGTTTCTACAACACCTGGAAAATGATTGTTTTGAGTGTGAATTAATATTTGACATCACATCTTTGAAGATTTTAAAGAACCCTCAAATTGTAGAGACTCCCGATGTGTGCACATAGAACCATATAATGAAAATGTGTGTTTAGAAAAGAGGGGGAGACACTGTAAGATACATAAGGTCTGAGAATCTAGTATATAACATGGTGACCCTAGTTAATAACACTGTATTGTAGAAGTGAAATTTGCTGAGAGTGAAACAAATACTTTCACCATGAAAGGAAGAAGAAAGATGAATGATATGGCAGGTGATGGACATGTTAAATAACCAGATGGAAGGCATTCCTTCACCGTGGACATGTAGCACCGTAATGTGCGCATTAAATATTTTACCATTTGTCAATTATACCTCAATAATAAGAAAAATAAAATAAACATTATAAAAAATGTTTAAAATAAATTTAGAGGAATAGAAAAGAGGGAAACGGAGGGGACACCAAGCACTTCACCATCGTCGCAACCATTGTCTCAGGTGGACCCAGCAACGTTCTCCTGCCTCTCCCTGATTCTGTATTTGGCCAGCTTTAGTTCCAGAATTTCTTTTGGGTTTCTCTAAATAGAAGTATCACCTTCATATCTACAATGACTTATTTGTTGATTGTCTAATCCCTCTCTGTAGACTGTAAATCTCATGGAAATGGATCCTCTGCCCCCCACCCTCCACAAAGCCTAAAAGAATGCCTGGTACACATACAGTAGGACCTCCATTAGTATCCGTTATCTCTTCTTTTCCATTTCCACCTCTTGCCCAGCTTATTACAATTGCTTCCTAACTGGTCTATGCTTCTTCCCTTGCAGCCCAGAATCAACTTTCGATGTAACAGCCAGGGTGATCTTGCTCAAAGGTGTCAGGTTCTGTCATTTTTCTATTGAAAAATCTCTAGTGGTTTCCTGTAACTCAAAGTAGAAGACAAAGTCCTTTTCATAGACCATGACTTTGCGTGATCTGGTTCCTTCCTACTCCTCTGGCCTTATCTCTTAACATTGGCCCCATGATGCTCCATCCACATTCCAGGTACAATGGCCTCCTTGGTGATCTTTGGACACACAAGGTCTGTGCCTCCCCAGGGCTTTTGTACTTGCTATTCCCTTTGCCTGGACAATTCTCCTCTCAGATACTCATAGAGTCATAGCTCACTTCCTTCAAGTGTGTGCTTAGAAGCTACTATTAGTGAGGTCTTATCTGCCACCTCATGTAAAACTGTACCACTTTCGTCACTTCTGGTCTCTTTAGTGTTTTATTTTTTCTCCTTAGCTCTTATTGCTATTTAACCTAATATTTTTCCTGATATATTTTGTCTGTATATCTTCTCTTCCTAAATTTTAACCTATGCGAGGAAGAGATTTTATCTGTTTTGTTCACTGTTGAATCCTTGGTTCCTAGAAAATGCCTGGACCATACAAGATGTTCAGTAAGCAAAGGGAATAATCAACCAAAAAGGACAACCTATAGAATGGGAGAAAATATTTACAAACTACATATCTGATAAGGTATTAATATTCAAAATATATAAGAAACTCATACAACTCAATACCAAAAACAAATAATCCAATTTAAAAATGGGCAAAGGACCTGATAGAATTCTCCCAAAGAAAATATACAAATAGCCAACAGGTACATGCAGAGATGCTCAACATTACTAATCATCAGGGACATTCACATCAAAATCACAATGACATATCCTTTCACACCTATTGGAATGTGGGTTACGAAAAACGCAAGAGATAACATGTGTTGGTGAGGATGTAGACAAAGGGACCTCTCATACACAGTTGGTGGAATTATAAAATACAGCCACTATGGAAAACAGTATAGAGGTTCCTCAAAATATTAAAATGGTAAATACTATATGATCCAGCAACCCCCCTTCTGGGACTATATCTAAAAGAAAACAGGATATCAAAGAGACACCTGCACTCCCATGTTCATTGAAGCTTACAGCTTCTTCAGAACACCCAAGACATGGAAACACCCTGAGGGTCCGTCAGCAGATGAATGGACAAAAATGTGGCATATTTAAAATGGAATATTATTCAACCATAAAAAGAAGGAAATCCTACCATATGACAACATTAAGAACCTAAGAGACATTATGTTAAGTGAAATAAGCTGGGTAGAGAAGGAAATGTTCTATTGTGTCACTGACATGTAGAATCCAAAAAAGTTAAACTCATAGAAACAGAGAGTAAAACACTGTGGGGAAGAAGAAATGGTGGAGATGTTGGTCAAAGGGTATAAATGTTCAGTATAAAGTGAATATGTTCTGAGGATCTAATGTACAACATGTTGACTGTAGTGAATAATGCTGTAATACATACTTGAAATTTACTGAGATACAGGATCTTAAGCACACACACCAAAACAAAACTAATTAACTGTGTGAGATGAAGGATGCGTTGATGAACTTGACTGTAGTAATCCTTTCATTATATACACGCACACGCGTGCACACACACACACACAATTTTATTGTCAATTATTATTTATAAAGATGGAAGAGTAAAATACAATTAATATTTTATAAATAAATGAGTATGAGTAGTATGAATAGTTATTCACCATACAGTTACTGTTTTGATATCCATCATATTTATAGCTCTGATGATCTAATGAATGTCAGAATGGCTTGAAGCTTTAAAAATAAAATATTCTCCAAGCTACTGATATAATCATCCAGAGACATAGGATATGAGGTGTCAGAGACACCTGGATTATGGACATGTTACTAATTCTAAAGATTGTAATTCTTAAATATACTAAACACCAACTTTTGCTTTTTATCTGTAGGCAATGATGGTTTTCTAAAGGGTGAAATGAGACCTGGGCTCATGGACTGCGTGTGTGAGGAGTGAAGCACAGCCACCCCTCGAGGGGGTTTGTCACATGTGGAGCTTCTAACAAAAGATGTCACAGGACAAAAGTGCCACAATGCTGTCACTGTGACTGCTGTGGTTCTTAAGCAAAGCAATTGTTTTCATCCAAGTTACTACAAAGGTAGAAACCATTTATTTCCAAGGTTCAATTTGAATGTTTTAAATATTCTCACTTTGGTGTAATAAAATTTCTAAAGAAACCATGAGAAAAAAATGGAAATCTTTTGGATGGAAGGTGAATTAAGAGGGACAGAGGAAAATAGAGGTGATTTCTGGCAATCGTGTTGTCACCAGCCATAATTAGCATAAAGGTAATACACAAGTAACCCAATTACTGTCCTTAGGAGATATGGATACATTTTATCACCAAAGGATTTGGGCTCAGAATGCATACTGCATAACTTTATCTAAAAGTTCAATTATATGATGAGTCTTTCAAATATCAAATGAGGCATATCTAATTTGTACTCATCGTCTGTCATCCCCTCAACTTCATCAAAGTTTGAATTTTCACATAAAAAATTTTCCTATCGTCCTGTTACTGGTGGGCAGTTGTCCAGAGCACCATGGGAATCTCTACCCACTGGTCAAGATGGTAGCAGGGGGAGGTTTTAACACCGAGTACATGAAAGGTTAGCAAGATAATTGGATACAGAAAAAAGCTCTTCTCCCCGCTTTCAGTACCAGATTGGGGTAGGACCAGGAGAAGGCAGGTCCATGTGCCATTGAAGTCTCAATGGTGCAGAGAGAGTACCTCGACCAAAGAGGCCTGTCGGTCTACCTTGGGAAAGGAGGGAGTGGTTGAGATGTGGACCGACTGGAAGCACACTGAAGTTAGGGAAGTTGACTGGTGATTTTGAGAACGTCCCTGTTCTAGTCCACACCCAAACTAATATAATTCCAGGAGAACAAAGAAATTCTCGCTCTCTTGCTCATGGCTTGCTGGCTTGTAACCTGCATTAGAGTGGTGCACTGAAAGAACACGGAAAGAGTGTTCTTTCCATGGGCCACAGTGCCTCAGCAGCCACATGTCCCAAGGCCTCTAGGAGGGAGCCTCTCTCACTATCTTACGCACCTGGTGATGTACTCACCTGTGTGTTCATGTGCTCTCTCCCAGGAGCATGTGACCTTGAGGCCCTAGCAGCTGCATGGCCCATGGCCATGTGAGCCCCACACACAGGCTCCACGAGAGAGCCTGAAATGGACAGCAGCCAGGAATAAGTTAAGCTACCTGGATGACCACTTAGCAGCCACCTGCAGGCTTCAAAGGACTGTACTTCAAATTGGAAGAGGAACTCTGGACACTGTCTTTTGTCTCAGTCTTGTTGAGGAGGCGGGTTTTCAGACATGAGTCCACCATTCTCCCAGATCATGCAGCATCTGCCTCATGAGTTTGGCTTCTGCAGGGGCAGGCAGCTGAATCCCCGTTTCTTTTTGTTCCGTAACAATCGTTCCGATCAAATTAGCTATGTGTGCCACATAGAACTAGTGTTTCCATCTACACACAGGGATTTGACTTGGTGTTCTTTCCTATAACTGCTGCTTAATTGCTCTTTTTTGATTTTTTAATAAAAGTTCCAAAATATAATAGTCTAAGGAGTTGAAAAAGTTTTGCTTTTAAAAAGGTTTTAAACGGTGTTTTTGTTTTTGTTTTTTTCCATTTGAAAATCTTCCTGTGGTGACTCCCCATGCCTTTTAGGGAGATAGAAGGGCAAAGATTCCAAGGCTGATGTATTTTATCCACGAACGAGCTGAAGCAAACACGCTTGATCTGTACCCTGGAGCTTGGCAGGCTGAAGGGAAAGGATGCATCCCTTGCTATCTTTTGAGTCCCCACCCAAAGCCAATCATCAAAGCAGAAAATTTACATGCTCCAAAAGATAGGACTGAGATAATGAAAAAGCTCTTCAGATATTTGTTTTTAAAAATCCCTTGAGAGCACAGTGAATTTAGATTATGAAAGCAGAGATCAATTTGTACTTTTGATTTTTCCCAGTTTTACTTAAAAAAAAAAAAAGTTCTTTCACCACCTCCATGTGCAGAAGGCGATGAGCTTGCTTTGTTTCCCAGCTGACCTATTCATATCAAGTTAGTTACACCCACTTAAGTCTCCACCCCCACCCCGCCCCCACTTTTGGCTAAACCAGGGAGCTCTCCTGTGGAGCTGGGAAATGATATAGGGACTTTGGCTTTTTATAGAGAATTTAGCCCCTCAGTGCTACAAGGCACACTTTTTTTTTCCTTTTCTTTTTTTTATTAAAGAACAAAATGCATGGAAGTTGTTAAAAACAAATCATTTTCCATTAGAAAAAGTTACATGATTGGAAAAGAGAAAAACACATTGCTGTAATTACCAGTACATTAAGCAGGGAATGAACAGCTGTGTGAACTTGGAGTTAAGAGAATAACAGTCACCGAGCCAGCTTCCCCATATGGTCAAGGGAGGGGGTGGGGCTTCTAGCTGCCTGGGGCTTGGAGAGGTGAGGAGGGGGCACACTCGAGTCCCTTTCAAGTGAGAAACGCAGTCCAAGAAATGTCTGGCTTCCCAATCTGAACTCAGCTTCCCCTGTGCTGCAGTGGGAAACCCCCCCTGGCCTCCGTAACAAAAGTCTCTACAATCAATGTTGTTTTTTCCTAAAGAGAGCAGAATGGGAGCATTTTCAGGCTTCTTGGCGAAACAGATCCTAGCAGAAAAGATGACCTCAGAAAGACTGAATCACTTCCTCAGCTTTCTTGGGGTGTGGCTATTACCCAGAATGATCAATATCGCTTCATAAGCACTCTGTCTCATCTGGCATTTGCTTTCTCCCCCAGTTCGAGGAAGAGCTGGTCGGGACCCCAACACAGGGCATTGGTCTCAATCTGTTGCAGGGAAAAGCTCTACTGCCTTCTAATTGGCATTCCCTTCAGAATTTGGCAAATTTGGTAAAGGCAAACTGGCACTATGGTAACCATTCATTATCAATGCAAATCCTAACAGAAAAGCATTCCATTCTTCTTACATTGTATGTCATAAATTAAACACAATAAATTTTATTGTGAAACCTCCTCGGAAGGCATTCCTGAATAGATGAGGCAGAAAATGCTTGCATTATACTAAACAGAGCTAAAATTTGATAGTCGCTGGAAGGGTTGGCTATAAGAAATCTAGCTATTTACAGGGGGAAATACCAAATAGTCTACATCATTTGCAAGGAGATGTTTTTGTAAGTACCATGTCCAAAACCATTCAAGTTTCAGCTATATGAAGGTTATTATCAGAGAGGATGGTGGCCAGCTGTTCTTTGTTGCCACTGAAACAGAATGAGAAATAATGGCATTAAAATGGAATTGAAGGAATTCAAGCTTCCTGAAAATTTGACTTAGTTAACAGGAGAGGGGTCCATGCCAGCAAGTTGTATAATAGATGCCTTTTAGTCCTGTGACTTTTTTTTTTCTTAAATGAAAAGAAGCACTTTTAAGACAGTTCAGGTACAATTATGTCCATCAGTAAAATAATGAACTTGATAGTTTTACAAAATTGCTTCTGAAAAAGTCTGAAAAAATCTTCAAGAAATATGACTATGGAAAATTAGCCTCTATATGTGAAGGTAATTGATTCATTCAAACAATGTTGCCATGGAATCTCATAAAATGAGAGATTATTACTAAAGGAATTCTGTCAGAAATTGGTACATTTTACACCACAGATTGAGAGAGGCATATTCCAAGAAGAAGTATAATAATTTCCCTATAAATTAATACTTGATCAACTTTAGAAAGATCTAAATTTAAAAATAAAATAAAAACGGTATTCTACTCAAATTAGGCACACTATTATTTCTTAAAAGATTATTAGAGAAACAGATGTTAAAACATCATTTGATGGGTATTGGAGGGTCCGTATTTAACTTGCGGGCTTGCTGCTTAGGCATTTATAACTATATTCAAACAGGTAGTGAAATATAACTTCTAGGACTTTCTTAATAAACCAATTAATGAATCAACTATGGGAAGAGCACTCATTCCACTTTCACACATGGAGTAAATCCATCATTGCCAGACTTCTGAGTGCCACAGAACCCTCCCTTTTATGTCTTCCATTCGACTTAAATGGAAATTTCTCCTAGATCTTATTCCAGAGCCTCCCCAAGGCTTACTTTACGGTGTGTACTTCACCGAGGGCCACGCTCAAGGCTGGCCGTCTCAGGAGACATGGAACCCTAAATGTGGGATTACTGGACTCCATTCACCCTGGCAGCCTCTCTTCTTGGATCCTATTAAAAAACAAACAAACAAACAAACAAAAAGCCTATCATCTTTATTTCTGGCTTTTCTGACAGTTAACATTTGTTTGTCATCTCTGACTTCTTGGGAGAAAATATGATTTGTGGGTAGTTTTACACTTTAAATATTTTTCAAACAGGATGAAAGGGTAAAACAATAAAAACAACAAAATTGTTTTACTGTGTATTTCTTGACTTAAATTTCTCGGGCATGTAGGCCATGTGCCATGCCCCTTTCCATGGGTTAAAGCGGTCAGAAATTATTAGCAAGTTACAGAACTAGTTACTTACTTCAGGAAATATTTAAGTTATTTGGTTTGAACTACAAATTGTGTGAGCATTCAAGAGTTTACCAAGGGCTGGAGCCAGAAGTGAAATTACTATTTTCTTTCCTCTATTTCGTGAGGTATCACTAAGGGATTCTTTAAGTTAGCTGCTTGGTGTTTTCCCCCTATAAATAATTTTTCCTTCCTACAGTAGAGTTGACTTCTGAGGAAGAGACAGTTTATCGTGGCAGCTAAGAGCACATATCTGGACTTGCATGGGCTTGAATCGCTGCTTTGCCACTGACCCTTTGGACAAGCCGCTTGACCTCTCTGAGCCTCTGCTTCTTTGCCTGTGAAACCAGGATTTTGTAACACCCCCTGCCAGATGATTTTTTTAAAAGATTTTTCCTTAATTTATTCTTAGAGAGAGGGGACAGGAGGGAGACACACATCGATTTGGTCTCCTCTTACACGCGCCCCAACTGGGGATCAGCCCGCAACCCAAGCGTGTGCCCTGACTGGGAATCGAACCAGAGGCCTTTTGCTTTGAGGGATGATGCCCAGCCAATGGAGCCACACAAGTCGGGGTTAGCTGGCTGTTTGTTAAAAGGGCTCAAACCTTGCCTGGAACTGTTTGCCCACAGCTCTGGGAGATGAGCAGAGGGAGAAGAACGATGACACAGACCAGCATGAGAGGACTGGGGAAGCTCAAATAACTACTTTCCACACAGTCAGAAAGATGCCAAAGATAGCTACCTAAATTTAAAAATACAATAGAAGTTGTTTTAATCCCCATTGTATTTTGAAGCAAAGCTGAATCTTGTACTCATAAATTTGAAACACTACATATAAAATGGACCAGGATCACCAGTTGTCAGGGCATTATGATGACACACCGTGAATTTGCCACATTGCCTTTTTTTTTTTTTATCTTGTGACCTTCCTGAACAGAGTAGCAATAAATAGATGGAAAGGAAAACATTAGGTGAAAGGTATGACTGGTCCATTTTAGCCAGTTGGTGCTAAGTTCCAGAAAACAGGCAGCTAAAATCAGGCGCGTCCTTTCTCCACATCCCTCATGCACTGTCCCCCTCTCAGGTGTAGAGGCTGCCTTCGTCCTCCCAAACCTTTTAAGTTCCACTATAAGTATGGCTTTCTTCACTCACGTCTTTACTCATTCATTTATCTCGTATTAACTGAGCACCGACTGTGTGTCTATGTCCCTACCAAGCAGCAGCATGGGAGACAGGTGTGAAGAAACATAAATAAGATGCTGTCCTTATCCTCAAGGAACCAATGATCTAGTGAGACACTTAAATCATGCGGAACAAATAAGGGTCAGAACAAAAATCATGGGACGGGTGCCCAAATGAAAGAGATCAAGGGAGGAAAAAATGTCTAGATCTGCTTAGGAAAGGTTGGGAATTTTTCTGAAATGAGAAGAGGCCTGATTTTAGGACTGCCAAAAAAGTAGGAGTTAACCAGGTGAAGAAAAGGAACAGAGGGCATGAGGACCCAACACAGGCAGAGAAAATGTCACGTGCATGCCACCAAGGCTCGCAGAACTCAGGTGCACTTGCAGCGTGCCCAGTAATGTTTGTGGCTGGAATACAGGGCACTTTGGGGTGGCATGGAGTTTACAAACATAATAAAGACACATTGAAGACACAGCTGTTTTCAAAAAGCTGTAAGTGACAGTATGGTGAGGCCACTTACAAAGTCTCTGCTGCCGTGCTGGCCTATCTCATTTCCTGTCTGAAGGAAGGGAGGAAGACTCTAAAGATGCTGACAGCCTTCGGGCACCGAAGTAAGGACGGTGCCATCGTCCTGAAGGACCGACTTCCAGGAATTCCGGAAGACTAGACGATGGAAAGCGGAGCATTCTCCTTTATGTGACCCATGTTCCAACCAAACGCCTTCAAAGAGACAATTCTGAATCTCAATAAGGAATGCTATTATGCACAGTTTCACCGATGTATTTACTTATTATATGATATCGCCTAAATCAAAAAAGTAATGTCTGATGCTAATGATTTATAATATTAATTTGTATTAAACAGCCTTCAATTCTGAAAAAATATTTTTATTCACCCCAGATCCTGCAAAGAAGAGAAAAAGTAGAGGGACCCTAGCCCATGCCAGAAGCCCCAGAGGGTTGCCTGTGGGTGTGGCTTGTGAAAAAAAATTCTGGCAACTCAAGGAGGGGTTTTCTTACCTAAATTTTAGATCAGGAAGAGGGACTAATGGCCCACGGTGATGGACGCTGGACAGACCACACCTCGACACCTCCCTCCGCCTATTCCCCAGTGAAAACCGTCACGCTCTCCAAAGGCGGATTGTAAGCCACGGCAGAGCCCGAAGTAAACACTGTGAAACTCGACCCTTTTGATCTACATAATAGACTGGAAAATAATGGATCCAGATTAGCCCCACCGACATTAAATCTGATAGGACTAACCCCGTCCAGGCTTTCAGGGCTGTGCTCTATGGAGGAAAAAAGGACAATAATCGCAGCGTCGACTTCTCCGGTTTCTCAGAAAGCGGCGTGCGGCAGCCTTCCGTCCGCCAAGGGCCGAGGGGAGTCGGGGGAGGCAAACACGCTGTGCGGCGGACCTGCGAGCGCACCGTCGGCCCTGGCTCGTTCGCCAGGAACGAGCGGAAACAAGGACAGGACGGCGCGCTCCACCTGGAAATACTGTTCACGATGTCAAGCTACTGAGCAGGTGAGGCATTTTAATCCCAGACTCTACCGTGGATGAAACCTGCCCGATTCCTTCAGCACTTGTGAACAAGCCTGGAAGAGGAATTCTTAGGCCCAATCAGTGGGGGGTGGGTGTAAATTAAAGGCGAAGAACACCTGTCTCTGCAGCTGGCCAGCAGGCCTCGCTTTAATGTGCTGTCTGCTGGGAAGCAGAGGCGTCTCAGGTTACCCGGCGGCCTTCGCCTGCCGTGGAGCCTGCAGAAAGGAATTCTAGGGCGAGAAGATGTGAGGCTTGGTCTGGGGCCAAAAACAATGGTGAAAGGTACAAAATGAAAAGCCCTGTCAGGACAAAGGCACTCAATCACAAAACAACGCGCGACTTGGCCGTTTGAAGAAATGAACCCCAAACCAAAGTCGCAACTGGATTAACAACTGGTTGATCCCTTTACCTTCTAATGCTCTCTGGCCGGCTACTACTTGTTGAAAGCCGAGCGAGGAGAATACAGATGCCAGCAGCGTACAGTGTCTTCATTTACGGCTCGTTCTGGCTGGTCTAGGAAAAGCAGCTCGCAAGATTTATGCTCTTTTGCCTTCCATCCATGTTTTTTTCCATTAAAAGGGGAATTTAGAGCAAAGTTACCAACGTAACTCCAACCCAGTGCTGGAGAAGTCCTCGCTGACTTGCAAAATAACTGTGGCTTCAGCAGAACTGCGTGCCCAATAGTAACAGAGGTGAAACCCATAAAAATTGTGTGCACATATTTTTTAAAAACAAGAGAAAAGACCTTGGAATGAGGTTCACATTGGATCTAATGATTGGTTTTGCCTCATAGAGCAGAGCTAAGTTTCCATAATGGGAACACATAGAATCAAAAGGGAAATTCTTTCTAAGAAAAGCTTAGAAGAGTCCAAATACATATATAATTTTTCATGTAATGTTCAGGTCACGGAGAGGCTATCAAGGTTATGCAAGGAAATACAGAAGGGTGAAAAGTTAAAGCAGAAAATAGCTCGATGTGGTCCTGGGTCCCATGACCCTAAAAGTCCACAGAATGCCTGAGAGTCAGGACAGGCCTGCGTGGTACGACCTCTGAGGGCTGGGGAGGAACCTTTGCTTTACTCCCTCACACTAGCGGCCTGGAAATCCTGTAATGGGAGGCAGAGCCATTCATGCCCCGATCAGAACTTGGATACAGTGCAATGACCTTGGAAAAGTACCAGTAAAATGAAATTCACAATGAGCCTTACATGTCTGAAAACTACCTGAGGCTCAGCGAAGTGGCAGAAGGAGATGAAGAAGGCCTCCTCTCCTTGAAAGAGCAGAGTTCTAGCAGGGCGCCGTGGAGCGGGTTCAGCGGAACAGGAAGCGAAGCTGTGGACATCAAGGCCAAGTTCTTCTCTTTGAATTCGGCCGTATGTGGCTTTTGACAGTAACAGATGGAATTGATTGGGCCAGGAGTATGGGAAATGAGAGGGAAGCCTGTGCCCAAGGAGGAAGCGAGTGCCCCAGGTGTCCAGTCCCAAATATTTTGGCAGTGAATTTAGCCACAGGGGGGGAAAATCATTTATTCATGGAAAACTCTCAATGAACTGCTTAAAAAAAAAGCCTCAAATATCAACTGCCATTTTCTATCTGTAAACAGATATAAGCAAAGTTTCATTGTTAGTTTGAAGAAATGACTTGCCTTCATTAAATTTTTGCTTAATATTCCTCCTAAAGCAGTAATGATTCGGAAACTCATTCATTAAAATACACGATCAGAACCTTAACCCAAAGAAGTATTTGTTTTTCCAATAACACTCTCTTCCTGGTATAACACTTGAGAAAATTTAAACAATTTTTAATACCTAAAGATAAATTTTTCTATACATTCACCTTTCTCTGTCTCCCTCCCTCTCTCTCTTCCACACACATACACACACACACACACACACACAACAGCGCACATGTGCTCACGCACTCACATTCTACAGAAGAGGACACATATTTGATTTATACCCTTTTCGCTTCCATAAGCACACCCTCCTTTCATTACAATAAGAAATAATTAGATCCTAACCCTTACTCTGCTTCACTGAATCTATTGAAGAAAACACCCCATTATATGGGCGGTGACTCCACCGAGTAAGATGTTGACCTGCTTGGGCATTTGCACTGAGTTTGAAAACACACCATTCTAAGTCTTTCCGACTGTGGTGAATTATGACTCTGTGTTTGACACCCATCATATCACATGCTGTATGCTCTGTCTGGTGGAAGGAACGGTGGGGCCAAACAGCAATTAAAGCGCGGGTGCATGTCAAGGATTCTTAGCACTTTCAAATACTACTTATTTTCAGTAAGTCTTCAGTCAAGTATTAATTTGTTCCCAGAAAGGTAACGTTTTGGATAAAAAAGGGAAAAGATATAGAAATCCACAACTTCTTTAAGGCTATTGGTTACCTTATAAAGTTATAAATTTTCAGTTGACATTCAGGCTTTATAATATTCATGCACGTTGAGAATTAATTTGACACTTGAAAATTAATACCTACTTCAAATGTTGCCCTACTGCAGAGAAACCATGTCACAAATCCAACATTACATTGGCAATAATCAGCTTAAAGTACTACACATAACTCTCCTAGGTCTGAGAACATATAAATAAAATTGTATCTTTTAAAGGCAAAAGATCGGCAAGAAACATAAATCTCATTTAGTCACTGGCTTAGAATTTCTTTACACAGGAGCATAATTCAGTTCCAATAAGTTCTTGAAGGTAAAGATTGTAAGTCAGACCATCACTCTTTGTGGCAATTTTCTTATCTGTCATATGACGTAAGCTGCTTATCCAAAGTAAATCCAGTTTATAAGGCAGATCCAAGATGACTGAGCACTTTTCAGAATGCTGTTCACAGACTATTGTCACAAAATATTATTTATTGAGTCCTATCTCTCTCCTCTACACACGAGCAAGTGTTAGCTAAGCCTTTCTCAGACACAAAGAAGAGCTGTCTGCGTGACTCAGAGCTGTAACTGAGGGCAGCGGCCCTCTGACTATGAGGAAGAAGCAAAGTGATTTCAACTGTCTCATATTTTTCCCTATAAAAGTGTAGTTCTCCTTCTTGAATAATAAGTCTGGCTTTTAAAAACAATGTGTTGTAATCAGACAAACCGTGGTATAGACACATTTGAAGGATTAAATACCTCAACTTACTAGGTAAAATCTGGAGTATGAAGATTAATAAGACAGTGTCCCAAGAGGGGAAGACAGACATGCAGATATAACTAGCTTATGAAGCAGAGCCTTTTAAACAATTTTTGAATTGCTATACAAAATCCTCTGAAAACACAGAAGAGCAATACTTCTTTTGTGAAGCGAGGATATCTTTAGGAGGAAGTAATATTTGATCTGCATGTTGAAAATGAATGAAGTTTGAAGAAGGATGTGGTAGTTAGTTCTGCCCTTAGAACAGTGTGGGGCCTGGGACATCCAGCTACGGTAGAAAGTCCAAGATAACCACACCTGAAAGGAGGCTTTGCTGCCACCGTCTTTCCTAGGCTACTTGGGATTTCAATACAGAGCTGTCAAAATGAACTTGTGCTTACAGTCAATACACCTTTCTCTGTTCATTAACGAAGAACCTGGTAAGACCAGTGTAACTACCCTCAAGAACTTTGGCAAAAACTCTCCATGCACTCTGGCCTTTTCTTCCTATTTTATCCTTCACAATGCAGGCAGAATAGTTCTTCATCATACCAATACAATTGTATCACCCTCTTGCTTAAAACAGACTTCCAACTGCTGCGTATAATGTCCAAAGTACTTGCACTGGTGCACAAGTACCTTCATTAACTTTGGTTTTCTTCACCCTAGTCAATATTCTTCCCTTTATATGCTGAGTATTCACTAGATTGAATATCTTTAATTTTTATATGACATGTGGCCATTTTTTTCTTGGAATCAGCTCACTCACCCACTTTCCCCTTAAGTAGAAGGTCAGGGAATTAATGTGGCAAGTGTAGCTTACTCTTCCAACATGTGTGATGACAAAAAAGAAAAAAAAGATGCAGGTAGGATCAAGGAAAGATATTTGAAAACATCTGATATGTGATAAGAGATGGACACTAGACTTTGGATGGTGAGCATGCAATAAAGGAATCAAGGAAAATCTCAAGTTTCTATTTTGGGTGATTGGACGGAAATTGATTCCACTTACTAAAGAAATAGAAGAGAAAGGCAGACATTAGAAGGGAAAGATGAGTCCAGTTTTGAGCATGTCGGATTGCAGGTGTTTGTCTGATCTGGGATGGAGAAGTTTAACGGACTGTTGGATGAGTCCACGATTTATGGAATGGATAAGATCAAGGAGGTAAGTACACAGGCAGGCTAAGAATGTAAGGAGAATGGACAGAAGATGAGACCTAGAACTGGTCAGAGAGGAGGAGGAAAATTAGAACAGTGTGGGGATCCCACAACCCAACAGCACAGCGAGAACTCCAAGACAAGGACATAATTTACAGTTTCGAACCAACAATTGGTCCAAATAAGCTAAGCTCCAAAAAAGATGCACTGGATTTAAATATAAAAGTAAGTCATTTGGGGTTTTAGTAAGAGCACTTTCTAAGGAACAGAGAACGTAGAAGCCAGAATACAACAGGCCGAGGAGGAAATGAGATATTAAAAAACGACATAGTGGGACAATAAGATTAGACTGTCTTGGGGATTTTGTGCGTGCGGCAGACACACAAGAACATGAAGCCTAACAGCCTCTGAGGGAAGGCTAGATATCCCCCAGCTGGATTGGGGGGGTGGCTTCATAGGGACAAACACATGTAAAGCACAGGCATGAAAAACTTGGTTTGCTCAGAAAACACAAGACGTTTGGCATCATCAAAGCATTGACGGGAATGCGTAGAACAAAAGATAGGAGGTGGGACACAGGAGTGAGATAGCAGAGCCTTTCAGTCCTCAGTAAATAAAAAGAACTTTATCTGGAGGTAACAGAGAGCCATTGACGGATTTTCACCATCCTAGTCGTGATTTACGCTAGCGGGATGAGGAGAGAGAAAAGGCTGGAGGCAGGGTGAGCAGATCGGGAAGGGGGGTTTCTAAGTAGTATAGGAGGGAGAGGACAGTATAAATTGATAGCAGACACAGGCCAGGGTAAGAATGATAAAAAATTGGTGATTAAGTGGATGTGGAGAATGAGGCATAGAAGAAATAGAAATGAAAGAAAAGACCATTGTTTCTGGTTTCGTCAGTTAAGGGGGAGGGCAGTACCACCAATTATGGAAGTGAATGCAAAGGGAGATTGCGTCTGGAGGGAGAAAAAATAATGACTGCAGTTTGGAACATTTTGTGTTGGAGGTTGCTCTTACCGTTCCCAAGAAGAAAAAGCCGGGCAAGTTCCTGGACCTCATATGCCTGGTGCATTGGACGTATCATGGAAATTCAGAGCCCAAATCACGCAGAACTGGGTATCACGGAGAGCCTGAGCCAAAATTCACTGCACTGAGGAGATTCCCAGAGAAGAAAGAAGGCAGTTCTTAATTAACCTTCATAGGCTTCAAGTTAGTTCAAATTATCCCCCTTTAAGATAGAACTGGTGGTGGTAGTTAAGGCTCCAGTGGGGGTGGAGATTTAATTAAATCAGCTGTGGGTCAGAGTAATTCAGAGGCTGAGAATCGATAGATCTGACGGATCCTTTAAAGCTCTGTTGCTCTGTTCCCGGTAGGTGGCTACTCACAGTGAGGGTATAGAAACTGAATGGGTAGACCTGAACCCAGAGCCTTTGGGAGCTACATAAAAAAGAGGGTTAGGCAGCAGGTGGGGTCGGTGGCCAGGAGAAAAGAAGCAAAGCCTCCTAAAGCCTGAGGTTAAAATCTACCTTCTAAAACATGACCCAGGCAAAGAAGGTCCTTCCGACCCCCGCAATTCCACATGGCCAGCTTATGCTACTCCGTGACCCTAATATTCATGTTAACCTGATGGCAACTGCACACTCATTTTGGGAATGGACGACTAGTGTCATAAATTGCCTTTTATGCCATCTCTCTCTGTCCTCCTGGCCTTGATCTCTGTAGATCGAATTGCTTCTAGGTCAGTGTAAGCCCTAAAGTGAATCTTCACACAGGGCATGATTTACTTGGAACATAGGATTGTGCAAGAAAGCAATCTCCTCTCCATTTTAACCACAGTGTCATTTTGCCCCAGAATAACTCCAGGCAATTTCTCATGTATTTTTTTTTTCTAGGCACCCCTCTCTACAACCCTGACCAGCATTTCCAGCGGGAGTTTCAGAGGCTCTAAATTGCGGCCAAGGAGTAATTTTTCATTTAGAAGGATGGGAATCCCTGAAAGGTTTTGGGTTATGGGGGACTGAAGAAGAAACAAGGATCATGGGGCTAAAGTAAGAATTTCCCAGGGAAATAGTCCAAGCCACTAAACAGAATGGAATTCATTCCAGGTTTAAGCTCTCTGTCTCATGCTTTTATATTTGTAATATAAAAAAATAATAAGAAGAAAATACATCTTGACAAAGATCTTGTCAGAATTTGTTGGCAAGTTGATGAAGCCAAGTTCGTCTATGCTTTTACCTGCTTTAATACAAAAGGTAACGTATGTATCCATTATAACATAGTTATATTTTATATTAAGCATGATGATAGGAAATTTTACAAACTTAAAGCACAATAACTGTAATTCTGGCAAGGGCTAAAATTTATCATTACCAAATACTTTCCACTCTAACCTCATTTCTTCCCGGTTGAAATTTGTACAAATGCTTTTTCTCTAAGGGGCAGGGGTTTCTCTGCTCAGAGGTGAGGTGACATTCTATAAAGATAATTTGAAGGCTTCTGAGCCACTTTTCAGTCATAAGCACAGAAAGCAATAACCCCTACTGAACTTTTAAAATGTCAGAATTTTTTAACTTTAAACATAAAGACCCATGGAATAAAAATTAATTTATTTTTCAGGTAAAACTTTAAATGTTTTAAGAATGGCTGAAACTCACATTAGAATAGTAGATATATTCATGATAACTTAGTAATTCTGAACAGTTTACAGAGATTAAAATATTTAGCAAAATCTGTATGAAACAGATATTTTATTAGATCAAACTTTGCTAAATTTAAGAATACAGATACTAAATCAGGCTAGTATCTTTACTGAATTATTTTATCTGTGTGCAGAGTTTTACAAGTCAATTGTTTTACAAACCTTATCCTGAATCAGATTTTCTATTTCACTTCTATCCTGAAGTAACTACTGACCATCCTTTGAGCAGTTTATTCTGGTATCCACCTCTGCAATTCTAAATAAACTTTCCAGTGACCTCTTTCTTGATAGATAATTCTTAGGCATCACTGATTGACTTTCTATTGGGAAACAAGAAGCATTCTAACATCTCTGTGTGCTACGTCTCTTTCTCTACATCCTCCACTGTAGTTATATCAGACTTTTATTACGCTCATTTTAAGCATGATTTACTTTGTTTCTCCTGCAGCTAATAATTGTCTATTTTTTATTTTTTTGCTTTCATGAGTTTATCATTATCGTTAATGTTTTCCAAACTCTTCATGTAAATTAAGAGGACTCTTGAATGCTTTTTGTCCCATAATCAAGCACTTGAGGAAGCAAACAACTGAGGTGTTTTGCTTGTTTGTTTGTTTTTCTCTGGCAGCTTCTTCCTTGTCCCCGCTGCCTTTGTTCAGTCTGGAAGTTGTGCTCTATACCTGCTCCTCAGTTACTGTCCTGCAAGTTCATCTGTTTCTGGATCCTTGTAGGTCAGATGTCCTTCTCTTTCACACTTTGCTTCTCTGTTCTGGTGGAGGACATCCTCTAACGCAATGCCACACCGAGTGGAGTCCACAGGCCACTCCCAATCCACAGACTGTATTGTTTGTGATGAGACAAGAATAGAAGTCAAAAGTAAGCACTTAAAAGCATGTCTAATAGTACAATATTGCCACTTCATCCACATATGAACCAGCGATGGACCAGTTCAGGCGTTGTTGAACAGGCAGGGGCACTAGGGCCACATCGCACTGGGTGACGTTTTAAGGTTAGTCAGTAGTAACCCAAAAGCATATAAAAATATAAAAAAGTGAGCATCAATTTTAAGGTATTTTACCATAATTTACATAAACTTTTCTAAATGTAGCTTATCTTTTGAATAAGGGTCACATAATTTGTATTATTTATTGTCAATCCTAAAATACTGATGGTGAAATAGCTCTCCTGGACTTTTTGTTGAGAAGAGCCATCAATTTTCTGAATGTGACAGTTGAGAGGGAAGGGATTTCAAAGAAATGAAGACCAAAAGACTTCATGCTAATTCACTCACTAATAGGTACTGAGGTTGATACTATAAAATAATTGTGATCCATGACAGGTCCATCTTTAATTTTAATCATCTCTACATTCACTTTTCATGACAAACATGTACCGATTTTGTCATTCTTTTACCCTTAGGCTTGCTCAGATTATATTTATTAAAATGTAATTTACCATCATTCATTTTTAGTTGTATTGCACAAAGACATGTTGCATGCGAAGCACAGTTGCAATGACTCTGACGAAAAGGAGAAGGGTGCACAGCTACACTGGGAGGATAGAGAGATAGTGCACAAAGGGCCACATGGAGCTGAGGAAATTTTGGGGACCTTGTATGTCTGACGATATTTCTACTCTACCCTCATGCCTTCTTGGCAGTGTGTCTAGGTATAGAATTCTAGGAGGAAATAGCTATCCTGCAGGATTTTGAAATGATTTATTACTTTTTTTTTCCTGCCCTTCTCTTAAGAAATGAAAAAACAGTCTGGTTCAGGGCTTATACACACCCCTGCTTTTAAAAAATGTTCTTTTCTTGTAACTATCGAGGCTCCATCACTGGTATTCCGCAACGTCACAATGCTGTGCATCGGGGTGGGCTTCTCTTTAGTCGCCGTGCGAGTCAGTGGATCTTTTCAATCTGGAAATGCATGTTCTTCAGCTACGGTTCCTATTTGCCTGTTTCAATCTTTACGTTGTAAACTCGCCCCATATGTGTCTGACGATCTTTGCTTACTCAGAAATATTTGAGAGTTGGAGAGTTCTAAAAATCTCATTAAATGGTTTTTTAAATGGTTTTAAATGGTTTTATAACTGGTTTTAAAAATTTCAGCATACTAGGAATATAATGGAACTTCTTAAATATGATATGATAAAAATATCTATTAAAAACTTATGCAAACATCACCTGTATAAATATTGCAAACTTTTCATTTGATATTGAGGATGAGAGAAGGGCATCCATTGTTACTACTTCCAATTCAAAATGTACTGCAGGTCCTAGCCAGTATGAAAAAGCAGGGATTAGAAACAAGAACCATAGGTTAGATGTAAAGAAATAAAACCTTGGTTATTCATATATGATATGAATACATACATTTAAAACTCCAAGTGAATCTCCAAACGGACTGTAGAATTAATATGTAAATTTACCAAGGTGCTGGATACAAGGTCAATACAAAAAACAAAACAAAACAAAAAAGTTCAATGTATCCCTCTCTATACACCAGCAGCAGAGAGAGAAAACAAAAAAAGAAAGTAAAATTTAAAATAAGAATCATATTTATCAAAGCATTTAAACAGAATAATACAGGGGAATAAATCCAAGGGAAAATATGTAAGATCTTACTGGAAACTATGAAATACGATTGTAGTTACAGAAGACCTATATAAATGGAATTAAATCTCATTTTCTTGAATTGGTAAATTGAATACTGCAAAGGGCAAAACAGCTAAGTCAATCTGGAAACAGAACAAATCCAGTAAGCTACCACTACTAGGTGTCACGGATTCCTTTAAAGCTGTAGTAATCCCGGTGATGTGCCATGGGTGAGGGAGGAGACAACTAATGGGGCAGAGCAGAATTCCAAGACAGGCTTGTAGACATAAGTCACTTGACTTATTACAAAGGTGGCACCACAGAACTGTGGGGACGAGCGTCATCAGTATTGATTGAAAAATGGTGATGGCTTAATTAAATATCCCGGTTGGAAAAAAATAAATAATTCTTTGCCCTGGACCTTATACATAAATAAAAATTAAAATAGATCTTTTGTGAAAGCAGGACAGCATAAATTAGCAGTCCTGAAATTAATTTTACACTAAGCTGACAGTATTCAAACACTTTCACATATTATTACTTCATTTGATAGTTTTGAACACCCAGTGAGGTGCACATGGTAGATCGTATTATGTCTCTTCTATAAAGGATGAAACTACATTGTAAGGAAGTTAAGTACTTTGCTGACAATTACATGCAATGAATGAAGAAGGAGGTCACCCCATCCCATGCCAATAAAATTTGAGAAAGAAAATGAAAAAATCAGCAGGCCTAAGTAATTTGGCTGAATGTTTCAATGTCCTCCTTTTTAACAGATTAGGAGGGTTATCACCAGTAGTAACGGGATCACCGTGAACATGTCTGCTCTGATGCCTACCGTTTAGTGCCCATCGGCCTCTCATCTTTGTCCACCCTGCCATCCCCTGGCCTGTCAGGAGTGTAGATGCGCCTGGAATGAATGTCTCTAGTGCAAGACAACCAACCGGATGCCTCTGATAAATGACAGCGATAAGGCTCAAGAAACTATTTTTAGTGGAACTGGCCACCTGCAATGTGAAACTTGTCACTTATCAAACAGCAAAATGGAAAATTGTTAGAAGGTGACAGGATGCTTTATAGAACCAAATGTTCCAATTTTCAACACATTTCACAAAGCGTTTTCTGTGTGTCTTTATTTTTTCTATTGAGAGTCTGAGGTTTTTTGTATTTTTGTTTTTTTCCTGTGTCCTCTCTCAGTCTTGCTCTGGCTTAGACTTGAGAGCCTCTCTTCCTCTCTTGACCTCCTAGTGACAGCGTCATCATTGTTCCTTAGACTGTGATTAGGGCTCACGATGACTGCGTGACAAGCCTTCCCAGGAGAGGGATGCTCACTGGTTCCTGAGCATTTGTTTTACTTCAGTGAACACGACCAAGAATAACTTTAGGGCACAGCTGACCATTACCTCGAACTATTGGGTTTTTTAACAGGGAAAAAAAAAATATTTCCCTTAAATAATCATTAAGTTTATAGTTTAAACCTAACACAGGAAAATCTTGTGTTTATGATAAGTCAAGGTCGTTTTCTGGAGATGTATAGATCGTAAAACTCGTAACATTTAAAGACTTGGAATGACTTTAAAAATCACTAGTTCAAGGTTGCAAATTCTAATGACTATGGGAGCCAAACAAGTGGCCTCAGGGAAGCCAACCGTGTGCGGTCACAGTCTCCTAGGGCTGGTGGGGATGCGAGGGTTCATAATACTCAGGGTAGCCTTGTTCCTTATTGACAGAAATCCTATTTTATTCAGAATGGAATGCCCAGTGAATATGCTCCTTTGTGTAGGACCCCCTACAACTTGTGGTAGTCATATGGTACAATGGTAGCAATAAGATGCAAACAGAAGTCTACAGGGTGGGACCACTTAGAAAACTGGGGTTTTTCCAGAGAGGAAGGACAGTCCCAGGAGGCACATAACTTTTATTGTTGCTTCTCTTTTTTTTCTAGAATATGGTCATGACCTGAAATAGAGCAGCGATCTTGTGGCCATGGGCACAAAAGCCACACATTAAGATGGTGACGCAGGAACAAACTCAGTCAACAGATATATTTTGAGTATTTACTGTGTGGCAAGCACTGAGCAGAAGTGGAGCTCTATTCTCAAGGATCTTAAATCCTAAGAGGGAGTAAGAAGTAGACAGTAAGGACGGCAGGTACTAATGAGTTCTGTGAAGAACAAAGTGAGGACAAGGTAAGAAGGTAAAGATTGATGTGAGCTTGACACTAATTTACATAGGACAGTGAGAGAAGTCTCTCTGATAGGGTGACATTGAAACTGATATTCTTGTAAGATGTAACTGTATTACTGCCAAATCTGAGGGAGAAAAAGGGCCCACAGCCCCCTGTGTTTGCTAAACCCCAAATGCAATCCTCTCTTTTTGGTGAGTCATATTGTATGCTAGTATATTCAAGATTCTAAGTAATCCTGAGGTAAATAAGCACATTTCACTTTGTTTAATCCAGAACTTCCCAAATTCATTTGACTTGGAAGCTTTTGTTGGAGTGAGGGCCCTCAGCTACCTCTGGAGGAATTCCAAGTCACAGTCACGGGAAAGGCTGGTTATAATCGCCCTAGGACAGAAACAATTAACTATTGCGGAGGCCTCTCAGGGACTAACGGAAACTAACCCATTTGTTTTTTAAGTTCTCATAAGAAAACATTTTTATTCAAATAAAGTTAGAGCCCCAGATCACAGCATTCTATTATTTAACAAGCAAAAGTAAACAAAGAGAAAAATCACAAGGACTAGGGACACCACAGTAAAAGTAAGAATTGCAGGGAGTTTACCAGGGTTAAAATTAAAAAAAAAAAAAAAATCTAACATTTCAAGGAGAATAATGCTCTTCCCTATTTGTCATCAAATATCCCATTTCTTTTCCTACACCGCATTTCTCTATCGTCTCATGTTTTAGTGCCAAGGCATTTCTCCCGTCTTTGCCTCCTTCTGTGTCACTGTGTGTCACCGTGTGTGCCATAAAGGCAGATGCCGAACTCATTCGACTTTCAATCCTTAGAGCCTAGTGTAGAACATAGCACATGTTAAGTGCTGGGTTAATAAGCAGGTATATTCAGAATGAATATTATGGTCTTGTGCTCACCAGCTTCCCATTTGGGCTAAAATCATTTAAATCTTTGCATCCTCTTAGCTGATTTGTCAATATTTCCTTTCCCTGCCATCAAAGCAGCTTCAATGTTTCCACACAATTGAGTATACTACACCCGTTCAATCAGAAAAAGTTTCAACTTCTTAACAGTCATTCGAGCAGTACAAGACAGATAAACATGTCGATTTTTTAAAAGGTCTTTGCCAGCTAGTGCATCTAATGTTTATCTCTGATTATATTTTAGACCTCCGGAATGATTTTTAACCTATTAATTCCCTTTTTTTTGATGACTCAGCCATGGGATATGGAAATATATATATTTCCATATATATATTTATATATATTCATTCCCCAAATGATTCTAATATGAATAATATATATATTCATTCCCCAAATGATTCTAATATGTCACAAGGATTGGGAAGCATTTTATATTGATCGAAGCAATTAAAAACTTCAGGTACTCTGAGTGCAAGCAATAAAATGAAGAGTAGCATGTTCAACATAAGGTTGTCCAACATACATACCCGGTCTATACCAGGTAGGAGGATGCATCCACCTGGCCTTGATATGTTCATATCAAACAATACCGCCATCTTAATTCGAGAGAAAGTTCAGTACCAGTCAGTGGATACAGATTCTGGAAATGTGTTCATCCTTTTGGAAAAAAGTTACCCCCAGATCCTTACGAATCTTCAATACCAATGGTTCTACTCACTCACTTGAAGGAGGTGGGCATGGTAGTAATTTATACCATGAAGACTTGAAGGAGGTGGGCATGGTAGTAATTTATAGTGCTGCTCTGTAAGTCACCTGAAACACTGTGGCGCATGAACAAGAAAACAGGAGAAGTTTTTGGTCGTGACTGTGCACACAGGTACACACAACTACTCGTTACAATAGCAGCATATCTGCGAGTTGAAGACGCCCAACCCAAACTCTAGGTGGACATTACCACTTTGGAGCAGAGATTACACATTAGTCGAAGATATGTATCTTTCCCCAACTTTTTAAATGCCACATATGACTTCATACAGATTACTGATTTTTGTATTCATTTTCACATTCTAATTCCTTTCTGCTTTTATTCCCTCTAGAAAATAGGATCTCACTGATAAATACCTGGGGATGCCAAGGAAGCCAGACCTAGCGGAGCAATGTGATAGAGGTAATAAAGGAAGAAAATAGCTTTAATGTGTTTTGAAAGAATAAACATAGCTGGTTATCCCTGAAAGCCTTCAGAAAACCAGGGTATTCAGTCAATTTTACTCTTTAAAAAAATGTAAATATATTTTATAAAACCCGTGCCCCCCTTATATGTTCATTTATTAAGTTTATATGTGCTTTCCTTATAAATTAATTGTTAATACAGCAAACCCTCTCTTATCAGAGTCTCCATGTTAGAAAGAATAATGGGGACCGCCCATGTGCCTTATTTGTATTTGGAAGCGGAGCGCTGGGTCCTGCCGACTCTGACCCTGCAAGCCCCAAGCTCAAGCCCAGATGCTGCAGTTAGTCGCTCCGCCGGCCGTCTTCTGCCAGGCATCCATCCTTGCCAGCCCAACATCAGTGTTGCGTCTTGCCTCTTGCCTAACCGCAGTTCACTGATGTAAGCCAGAGAGGTTTCCTCTTATTTCTTAAAGAATGTTTTATGCAAAATATTCCCCAAAGCCAATCTCTTAATGTGCCTGTTGAACAGAGAGGTGCGAATGTGTTTATGTTCATATAAAGCACTTTAATGTAGGTAGGGTCTTAACTAAAGAAAATCAATGAGGCTTTGCACATATTAAAATAGCAATGAAGGACACTGCTTCATGTATATCCATTCATCGTTGATACCTGAGGCTTCCTTATGGGATAATAGAAAGGACTTGCTGCCAATGGTGGTGACGATGGTGTCCGCAGGGATAAAGGGAGCCTAGAGAAACTGGAAGGTATTTGGGAAGCAAAGTTCTCTAGGTTTACTCTCAACGTCTCCACAAGTTCAATTTGAAATGGTGGCTTTAGGAAATTTATGGGCTATCAATCATGTGCTCTGGTCATAATAGGTGTCAGATGTCGCTGACAGTGGCTTCCTCCAGGGCTTGACCCTTATGCACTAACCCAAATGTCCTCCCCTGAAATGTCTCTTTGCACTTATTTTTAGATCATAACACGAAGTTAAGCCTCCTATGAAGGTAAATTACAGTTTGTTTATTCATTTGCACTAAATATCGTTAATCGGCTCTACACATTCTTCATTTAGAAAGCCTTCTTATGCTCCAATATGCCCTTCAAAACACTGGCTAATTGTTTTTGAAATGTAGCTAGATCCCCTAAGCTGAGTCTCTAGACCCCCTTGGAATCTGCTTCTATCGCCCAACGTCAGCAGCAGCATTTGCCTGCTGTAATAACAGAGAAGAAATAAAGACATCACAGAGTTCAGCTCAGGTGTGCAGAGCACTACGTATCAAATTATTATAGATTAATATATCAAATTACATTTAACATGTAAGCATATATAAGATACCAAATTATATTGATTTCTATTGCATAACGATTATATCTCATACTAGAAGGGAAGCAAACTAATAAAGTTATAGTCCCTTCTCATATTTTACACCGTAATTAATCTAAATTAATTAAAGATTTACACATGAAAACAAAATCACCCATTTACAGAAAGAAATGTAAATAGATACAGGAAGGTAGAAGGCCCTGCCACGCGTGGCAGGCACAGGGGAGAGACCAATAAATCCGGAGGTGCCACATATGTCTGCTATTCTTGGATATCTTATTTTTGTTTCTACTATATTTTCATTGATAATTTTCAAAATCGAACATAAAGAATTTTGTCAATTAATTTTTAAACAGCTCCCTTGCTGAACTCTGAGTAGTTCTAACACCCTGACTCCCACCCCGTTGGTTATCTTGGGGTCTGGAGATATACAATAATAAAAAAATATATATATTGAACGGATTGCCTCCATTTTTCTCATCATTGCATCTTTTTGTTTTCCTTTTCTAATGGATGAGTATGCTCTTGAAGGATAAATCATGATGGTGATAGTTTCATTCATTTCATGTTCTTTAATGGGATTTCTTCTACTGTAATGCAAGTCATTGGTTGAATTCGATCACACCAATCTTATTAAAAAATATACATTACCATTTCAGAAACATTTTTAAATGAGAATGGTATGAAGTTTTATCAAACACCTTTAATATCTATTAAGTTACGTGTTTTTCTTCTTTAACCTATTATTATGATGAGTTATATAAGTAGATAAGAAGACATCCTAATAGTAAACATTTTTACATTCTTGAATGACCTTTATATAGTCACGTTTTATCTTTTTAATGTAATATTGTACTATAATTGCTATAGCTATTGATCATAAAATGTGGTTTTTTGCATTGTTTTCTTGCTATAGCACCAAGACCACACACGGAATGCTTAAATGATTTTTTGATGACACTGGTAATAAAAACTATGGAGGCACTGAAAAGTGTACTCTGGCAGGACCCTAAACTGGCAGTAGCGTATTGTTCTATCAGCAAGTTCCTACGAGTCTTGGTTCATTCCTTGACTCTGACCACAGATTTCAGATGAAATCTCCATGACACAAATTAACAATCTATTCAGGATCATGAGAGATCTCTTGGATTGAGATGCGCTAGTCAATTGATAATAATATGTTTCTTCCAAATTATCTCGGTAGCTGCCAGCAATACATTTAAAGGAGAACACGCTAGTGCCAGTACTCAATATTGGCATATAAAAACCTTTTTATAAACTACTCCGAACGATGAAAGAAATTGGCAAACAACCAAGGCATTGTGTTCCAGAGCCAGGAATGCGACTCTGGAATATTTCCATTGTGGTTTTCACTACAGAGTAATTTGTATAATTTGAAAAGCAAGCCATAAAACTCTGTGTGGGGATAGGTTATGCAAGGTAACTCCTCTGTCAAATAAGAAACGATATTAACAATCTTAGACTCACATGAAATCAACTGCTACCAGTTATTATAGCTCATAAGGAAAACAGAAGGTTGTGTCCCATTTATGTATGTGTGCCTGTGTGTTTTATATGTATGTATAATAATACGATATATTGATCAGTGAGTACAAAGACACTTTATTTCCTTGTGTTTAAAATGCCCAACTGTTAATATGCTAATGGTGTGGGTGAAGAATAAATAACATCTCAGCCTCACCTAAAGAGCCTGTTTAATAGGAGTATTAACTATTTACATCATGATACTGCTGTGGCAGCCTTGCCTGCAAAAGACAGAATGGACTGAGTTTAAATGAGAGATGGAGATTTAAATAGAAAACATAACAACTACATCAATCTGGGACTGTCATTTGACACCCTAGCTTCTTGGGACCCAACAGTTTGCTATTGGATGTTAGGTGTTTTATTTACATAATTATGTGTCTTAGCTGCAATCTGAAGGTTGAGGTGAGGTTAAACTGCAGGTAGGAAACTATAAACAAATTAGGTGAAAATAAGTGAGGGCTTCTGCCAAAGCTGCTTTAAGCAAAATTATAAAGCAGAGTGCTTGTCTGTTCAGTGTTTCTCTCCCTCTGCCCTCTTACCTCTTCATTGGCATAGACGCTTGCGCTGCAGATGGTTAAATCCACCCCCCCCCCCAAACTCTTACTGCCTTATCAAAACCTTCTCCCTGACATTTGGAAGGTGAAGCTGGGATTCCATCTTAATGAGGATACATCCTATGTAAGCAAATCTGGGCCAGGCACCACCTCAAGGCAGTATTAACCACGTTCACATTCTGCAGCAACCTTAGCGTTACCTCTGCAAAGTAAATACATCGTTTTCTTGCAAAGCAAAAAAAAAAAAAAAAAAAAAAGATGCTCTTGCATTTTAATAGGACTTAAAACCATAAACTGGAAAGATGGAACTCAAGTAAAGGAAATAAGGGCTTAACCCGGCTTGTAGACATGATTCTGAGCAGGGAGAGGTGGACAGAGTTTGGGGAAGGGGCCAGTAATCAGATCCTTTTAGGATCCTTCAAAACCCATCACGCGTTGATGACTTTACCAACCTATATTCAAGAGTTTGGATCTACAGTTTTGTTTATTTTCCTTTAGTCTTTATGAGTACCATAATGATATAAGTTTCTCAAGAACAAAATAACAATCATAACTCAAGGCAAAACATCAAAGGTGATAGGAATTTTTTTCATGTGTGGGTAGAAGCATCATTGCTAGTGACTGACACTTCCAATGGCCCTAGACACATGTGGCCGAGGCAGGACTAGAAGGAAAAGTCTGACCCATTTTCATTGCTTTATTGCACAAGGAAAGAGGACCAAGTAGTTCACACCCCTTCTCTTTTGTATTTTCTTGAAGGGCAATTATACTTTTCAACCATCTCGACAATTTTACCATCCTTGAGAAAACTGAAAGATGTGACAAAAGATGATGTCTCAAAATTATATAATCAAGGTATTCCTGCTTAAAAAGAAAAACATAGTCAATCTTTTTTCCTCCCCAACAGTGAAAGCAAATGTTCCTACAATGAGAGTATCAGAAACTATTAACACACAAAATGAGGAATGGGGAAGGGAGACCTGGTAAAGAGATAGTAAACTCAAACTTGTACGAGGGGAGAGTATTTTAAGAGGTTTAGGCCACTTAAATAGGGCTGGGAGGATAGTTAGTTCCGAAAGGCTCCTTAAAATCAGTTTTTGGAAAAAGCTGATTAGCTATCCAGCTAAATGATTAGAAGAAAGGATCACAATGAAGCTGAAAATGAAACTATCATAAAGTATAAAAATGTAATTAAGATATCCAAATATTTCCAAACATAATTATTACCCAAATAGTATATTATTCATAAATTAATATTTGGCTTTGTACCACAAATAAATTTGATGTTTTGTTTAAAACCACAGCACATTCCTATAGCATTCATTTTACTTCCCACACTGCCTTCCAACTCCATTTTCCATTTTCATCTTTATTTGATCAGTCAGATATTTGTCTGCCTTGTAATTGCAAGTGTATACATACATAATACATACATACATACATACATACATACATATCAATCCAGTTTGGGATCTCCAATGAAAACATCAGTTTTGGTGACAGTCTTCATTCGAGAGATTTTAGGGAGAATCCCAACCTTCCACACAATGCTAACTGGTTGATCCCTGTTTGGGGAATTCTTTAAAAATGAGATTTGGAAATCCAGTAACACTGCCATGCTACCTAGTTTCCCCCTGAGATTGCAAAGAAAAAGCGATGTCATCTGGGGGTAAGAGGAACCAGGAATAAACATCCACACATGCCTATTATTCCTAAGTGTTAATTCTTACATTTTCAGGAATATGATTGCTACCACAATAATGAACTTGCAAGAGTATGAGAAGAAACAGGAGCTCTTCTAAGAAAGCAGGCAGAGAATGTTTATGGAGGACATTCTAGCCTGGGACAAATAGTGGTTTCTCAAAATGTTAAATATGTGCTCAAACCATGAGAAGGTTGAGAAAGTGTCTCCAAACGGCTGTGAGAGAATAGGGTGCTGGGCGATATGGGAAAATAGAGCAAGAAAAAATTTTTTCATTTTTTCCCACCTCATTTCAATTTGGGTTATGGTTGGGATTTTAGCCATATAATGCACACTTGGGGAATTTTCCCAAGTGGTCTGTATGTTTTGGATGTTATGTTTTTAGAACAAAGTCGACTCTTAGTGCCATGTGGAAGGCTGTGCTTCAGAATGGAAGGAAACAACCAAGGGTGTATCCTTTTGAGACAGAATTTATGATTCGTCAAGAGACAGACAGGATCCACTTTTCATTCTCTCCATGTTCTGAGGTCAAACAAGGATTACCGTATGGCTTTGTTTTGAACTTGTTTAATGCAAATGTCAGCTGACAGTGCTGAAGAAAGTAATTTCTGTATCATGGCTTCCAGCACAGTTAATCCAGTGGGCTCAGGAGCCAGACAGAAGTGGGGAAGCCAAATTCTACTTTTTTTTATCAGCCATGTGACTTCGGAAAAATCACACAACATCTCTGTGCCACAAAATCTCATTTGTAAAGTGAAGATAATGATTCTTGTCTCATATGGACAGGTTAACATTAAGTGAAGTGACCTGCTTGGCACTAAACCTGGCACATCCTAAGTCATCAATGTATGCAAGCTCTCATTCTTATTATAATTATCAAGTTTATGTGTGATTTTTAGAGTAAAATTATTATAGTCAGAAAAAGAGAAATCCATTCTCTATTATCTTAGAGCTTATATTTTTCAAGGAACTTAGAACATTTCAATAGATATTTCTTAATAATAAGTGGTTTTTATCTAATTGTGAAATATGAACTTGTTTCTTTGTGCAAAGGAATGTAATTAAAATACACTTAATAAACATATTTTTTTTGTTCAGGACTTAATAAAAATCTTCCTGGTATTATAAATCTCACCTTGAAATTTCAAGTTCCACTTTGCAAAAACCAATCAAAAAGCAATTATCATAAATAGATGATCAAAGATAGGAACTAAACTGGGTGATAGATGATTTAATCTAAAGAAAGTTTTACATGTATTTTTATTATTCCTTTATAGGATAGAGTATTATACCAAATTTGTAGCATGAGTTCTGAAAAACCATTATCTTAAAAAAAAACATTGCGAGAGATCTAAAGCCTATAAAAGACACCAATAAACTTATACAGACATTTATAAGTGCTTATTTAATAAATAATGAAAAAATACTGATATTCCTCACATGCCTCATTTATAATAATGGCCACTTCTTAGTTATTTTTAATCTACCATCCCTGGATTGCTAGAATCTTTCCAAATTTTTTATCTCCAGGATTTTCATTAAGAGCTTTGATATAACTGAGATGTGTATCTCAATTTTTTTCTTATCTGAAACATAGAAGGAAAAAACTATATATTCATTAAAGGAATAAGTAAGTGGATGAGTGAACAAATGACTCAACAGCTTGAGTAAATAAACAGCTTGAATAAATGAATACTCTCTTCAATGGTTATCGCCTGTTTAAGTCTCTAAATTGTTGACTTCTTTTCTCTAGCTCAGCGTGGCCCATAAAGACATTTCCATGCTTGAGAAAAAAAACCAAAGGAAATATTTTAATTTTCATTTTATCAACAATCACTTCCGTCCAGCAGAGCCATTCTCAGTGACCACGTTTGCCCAACCTGTCCCATCCCCCCTCCCACCCTCCTCCAGCTGGGCTGTTACCTCTACCCTTTTCTTCATCTCCCTCAAGGGATGCCATTGAGCTCAGACATCTGCTTGACCATGTTACAACCCTCAGTGTCTTCATTCTCTATCATCTCTTGAGTCTCTCAAAAAGTCTCTATATGCAACCCCAAACTCATACAACCATGGAGGTATGCAGCTTCGTTATTCAGAACTAAGTAGATGTTCATAGATTTTAGCATAAGGGGAATGGCAGTATGGATGGGGGTAGGCGTGAATTGTAACACAGCCAGTACTTCTCAGTATATCTTTTCAGCATTTAAGTATAATTTGTTCCATTTGCACCACTGATATATAGATTCCATCTCTCTGCTACTTGTTATTACCCATATTTTACTTTCTCATTTAGATAAAGGATAGAACCCTAAGGCTTATATGTCTTTTAATAACAATTGAAAGGGCTGGGTCCTTCATCCTTTGAGCTCTCCAGAGCTCCCCCACACAAAGGAAAATTAGCCAAGTGGAAAATGAAGTCCATGTGATTGATAGTTGCTGAGCACTCAATACCTCTACTCAGGTAGGACCTCCCTGGAAAACCCAGCTATGTGAAGGGATGCTGGCTGAATTTCAAAGGGCTGTTTCTTTCATCTTTTCTATGAATCCAGAACAACTAGCCTGTGGGTGAGGCTTTTAGTTCATTAACTCAGACAGGTGCTACACGAAGATGGCCACCTAGCCTGGTGCTCAAGCCCAGTCCCCTGGGCATGTATGTCGGGAGGGAAGGAAGCAAGGGCACCTACTGCATGGATGCTGGAAGCCACGAGAGGATAGCCTAGCATACCCTTGATATTTACATCATGATAATCCTTCCCCAAATCTGGGACTTGTCCAAAAAAAGTTTATCCTGGGCTCAATGGCGAGATGGGGTAGGAGAGAAGTATCCTTCCCACCCAGCTCCAAATTATTAAATGCATACTAAGTGCCAAACATTGTTTTAATCAATTTACCTGCATTATTTCATCTAATTGTCATAAGAACCCTAAGAGATAAACACTATTATGACCATTTTAGGGGCAGCAGATGAGGCTTAGGGGAGTTACGCAACTTCACTAAGGTCACAGCCAATAACCATCCAAACTGGAATTCTCATCCAACTCTGGCTGACTCTTATCTGCTGTTTCTAAACATTATGATACGTACCCTATTTGGCAAAGGTTGTCAAGTGACTGTGGCACATGTGAATTCACTTTGAAAATTTCCACTGTGTCCACCATGGCAAAGTCACTACCTTATTTCAGCATTCAACAAAGACATAGATGAAGGGTTTCCTATTTGCCAACGACAATGTGAGGCCCTGGGGCACCAAAACTGAGTGAGACAGACAAGGGCCCTGTGTTCATCGAAGCGTTCAGAGGAGAGGACAGGAAAATCAATCCAATAAAACAATAGCGTCTAATCATAGATCAGCCCATGTCGAAAAGCGGGGGTGTTGCCAGGGCAGTCAGCAGAGGCCTCTGTACCCATCCACAGTGAGTGCTTGGGGCTTATGATTCTTAAGGAGCGTAGAATACTGTTTTACAAATACTCGAATAGCTATTCTAAGCACTGAGATGATACAGTCTCTTCTCTAAAAAAAAAACCCAAAAAACAAAGAACAAAACTTAATTAGTGAAAGAGAAACAAAGGGTGACAGCAGTGTCACAGAAATTTTAAAGAGGAAAAAACAGTTATGTGAGCAGAGAAGAGGAAAGGAGAGCTCTTAAGTCCACAGATGGGGATTAAAGGTTCTTCCTGACAGCTCCCCTAGATGCCATGCGTTCCCCAGAGAAACTGTTCAGCAAACGTGGGGCTCAGGAGATCCACCTTCTCTTCCCATGTTTAACCTTCCTGCACCCTGGTTCTTTGTAAAATGAGAGAACTGAATAAGACAACCCCGCTTAAGGGGCCGCCGGCTCTGACATGCCATGATACTAATCTTTCAAGAAAGCTGATAAAAGTCACCATTGTCAGTATTTCTTGATATGACAGTTTGAGCTCTAACTACCTTTTTATATGAAAACTTCCATTCTGCTTGGATTAGCAATATCTCTATGGAGTTATTTCTGGAATTTCTCAATAAATCAGTATCTTAGCATTCCAGGTTTTTAGCCTTCAATAGTTCATACCCTGAAAAAAACTCTGCCTTTTCTATCTTACCTGCCACTAAGCACTCGATCAAGAAGCAATTAAATAAAAGATAAATAATAATTCTAATCCACATAGAAATAAAAATGGTCGTTTTCCTAAAAACATAGGAATTCTATTAATAAAGTAATAAAAAACCTTCATCCTATTTAGATCACAGCTATATACACATATATATAAAACATATGTATTATATATGTGTATAGATAATATATATGTGTAGATACATGTATATGTGTGTGTATGTGTGTGTGTGTGTGTGTATAGTTCTTAACCAGGGGCAATGCTGTCTCCAGGGACATCGGGGGGCAATGTCTGGAGTCACTTTTGGCTTGTCACACTGAAGGTGCTACTGGCATCTAGTGAACAGAGGCCAAGAATACTGGTCAACCTCCTACAACACACAGGGCAGCCTCCTGCCACAAGAAAATCATCTGTTCTAAAATGTCAGTAGTGATGAGGTTAAAAATGCTAGTTTAGATGGTACATGCACTTCTAATGGAGGGTCATTATTCTAGGCCGTGGAAAATGTGTAAGATCTTTTCCTTTGTCTAGCTGTGGACACACACTCAGACTTAATCTCTGCATTTTAATTTTATTATCTTTAAAGGGGGGATGACATAAGAAACCTGCTCCCAGAGAATTATTGTGAGGATTCAATGAGCTAACATCCAAAATGTGTGGTACACAGGAAGCCCTTGGGACAAGTTAGCAAAGCCTCCCCTATTGCGGCAATTTTGTAAGGACATTGTTGACTCTCAGTCATTCATACAAACTTTCCAAGAGTCAAGAGCACCGAAAATAATGTTATATTTTCCTTTGAATTTCAGATTGCGAATTGTACCTTCTCATGTAAGAAAATTTTAACTTCAACACAGTCTTACTAGCTGTATATAACCTTAACATATTCTTCTACACTGAGCAAATGAATCAACACAGTTAACCAATAAAAACAATTTCTTAAAACTATTTCTTCCATAGATTCAAAGAAATTAATTGTGAATTTTAGCATGTAATTTTTCATGCTGTCATCCGGGCTAAGGAGAAGTCCTGCATTTAAATCTTTAATCTGAGCTGAGAGGTCCTACATAATTATTTAACGTACATTGTTCTGTTAATAAAGCCATTAGGCTGGTGTGTGGTAGGAGTTGAAGGGTCCCTATTGGTTTCCTTGCAAGATAACGGGGTTAGCAAAGCAGGTACCACTAACTCCATGCTTCTTACTAACAGATCTGTGATTAAAGCTTGTCGTTTTCACACAAAATCTAGGTGTTAACGAGTTCATCTCAACTATTCACAGAATCAAATCTTACAAATAAATGCAATATTAACCCAATAGGGGCTTATCAATAAAGAACCTGAAATAATATTTCTGAAATCACTGAAGGAGTCCAATAAGGATAACAGAATGAGCAAATTCTTCCTCTTTAAAAGCAAAAACAAAATCCCTTAAATCAACACACAAAATAGTTAAGCCATGTAAAATACTTTACAAAGAAATTAATAAAACACTTCCATTTGTTAGCCCTTTTACTTCTTCATCAAGCTTTGTAAGCATTACTAAATAAAGCATTATTTCCACGAACACAACTTTAGCAGTACAATGTGTTAATTCCATTAAAATGTTTGTTTCACTCGTGGAAGCTTCCCAAGTGCAGGCATTTGTTTGCATTGCTGTGCCTGAACAAATATTTTGCCAGTCCTTGCTAACTAGTCTTGCCACATATAGACAAGAATATATTTCATCATATTTCTTAATGAGAAAGCAGTGTGTCCTTAACATGTTTGTATGAAATTAGTCTTTAAAAACATGCAAAAGATTCTATGTCATTTTTTGAAATAACAATGTCCAATTAGGCCAGCTATTTCTCTGTGTGCCCTTCTGAGATGGCTGGGCTGTATTTTGTGAGAGTTTGTGCCAACCTTTTCCACTAATAAGAAGATCTCTTTCAGGAGGTGTGTGGCTTCAGCTCTGTGATAGAGCAGTGGGATTGGCTGGGATTAGTAGTTTGGCAAGTAGATAGCAAAGGAGCTAATGAAAAAAGCCCATTTCTGATGACAGATGAAAGCAATAACCTAATCTAAAACAGCTTTAATCTCCAACTAGAAGTCAAAGCATACTTTGTATGTAAGGTTTTAGATTCGTGAAGTCTGATTACGACATTCTATGATGCAGCCTTGAGTACAAGGTACTTCTGCCATCTCCCTAAAATGTGATTCTGACATGACTAGTGAGTCATCAGGGCAGATCTCCAAAAAATCTAAGAAAGATCTAGGACTTCCTGGGAGGCCTCTTATGCTTAACTGAAAAAGCAACCACCCAGGAGGAATTTGGCAGTGGAAGAAGGACCCATCTTAAAAACAGCATGATGTTTGTCACCTGAATCTCCCTCCTATCTTCGCCCTTGCCTAGGCTCCAACTCTCCTTCGCTCCCTGAAACACACTTCCTAGGGATTCTTAGAAACACCTTCATGCAGAGGAAGTATAGTGTTCAAGAAGACAATGAGATTCTGGGTAAGCAGTTAAAAGAAAACACTCATAAAATTAGAGTCTTTGACTCTGATCTCCCTCTGTCCCCCCCGGTAGGCAAAGTCTGGCAAGCTGGGTTTGCATTTTTAAAACTGGGGCTATATTGTAAAAAACAAAGATTTTTGACTTAGGTCTCTCTTTTCTTCCCCTTCTCTCTACCTCCTTCTTCATCACTTCTTCTCATCTAAGTTCCAATACGAACCAGTTCCCTTAATAAATAATTGCTACAGAATCATTGCATTTTGCACATTTGAGAATATTAGAAATCATAAAGGTCAATAGGAAAACCAAGGAAGTCACATCACCTGCTCAGAGTTGCACATCCAGTTGACATTCAAAGGTTAGTTCATCTGCACTTCGAGCACCCAGTTTAGAGAAAGAAGGAAGGGTGAAGTGTCACACTACGGAATTAAGCTGAGTTGACCTATAATTAAAAATCAAAGTCATGCCACCCAGACTATCTGCTCTGCTTAACATTCATGACTGTCACAAGTGTATCTCATAAATTACAATTATTTCTCTGGCCCCAGAAATCAATTTGGTAGGTAGATGCACCATTTATACACAGGACCCCACTTTTGCATTTATCTCGGGACTAGGTGTGAAGGACAGGGTTGAATATAGCTAAAGGGCATCGACTGAGGGAAACAAATTGCATATGATATTGCATATCTTACTTTCATATCAATAATAATCTTTCATTTTGCAAGCATATTGCATATAAAGTGGGCATTATGAACTTGCTGCACCACAAGCAAGCAGCAGAAGCTTCTCATATGGCAAATGATCAATGCTCCCTCCTCCAAGTTACCTTGGGCATAGTCAGGGTGCTTCTCGAAGATGTGTTAAATATCTATCAACACCTTCTGCAGTGATGGCTATAAAAAGAAGATAATGATAAAGGTACCAAGCTACTCTTTCTCTAGAGTTTGATTCATAGGAAAGGAAAAAAAAATGTTAGATTCACAGGAAAAAAAAATAGCAAGAACTTCTGAGCAATGAAGTAACTTTTGACACTTGGAAACTCATTCATTAATTCATCAGTTCATTCATATAACACATACTTTGTAAAAAAAAAAAAAAAGTGTATAAAATGCCAGATACTTATCTGGGCCCTAGAAATTGGAATTGGTCCTGCCTTTTAATGGAGTTCATATTCTTTTGGAGACATTAGAGAAATGGATTCAAAATGTTCAGTGGTAATACAGGCTGTGGAGACCAGAAACAGGTCCAAGGCGCTGGTGAAGGGAACTAGTTCATGCGTGAGCAGAGAAAGGGGTTGGAACTCTCAGCACCTCAGTGAACGAATTACATAGGGAGACAGCACGAGTCAGGGAAGTCCTTGTGAATAAGATAGCCTTTCTGCAGGGACACGAAGGAAGCAGGGACTGAGCCTTGTGCGTGTCTGAAGGGAAACACTTCTAGTAAGTGGGAATAACACACACGATGACCTTGACACACAGAGTGCTCAGGCTTTGGCGTGTTCAAAAAACATCAAGGGTTCAGTGGAGCAGAAGAATAGTGAATGCGAGTGTGCATAGAAGTAAATAAAAAAAGGAAAGAGGGAAAAGATAGGTTTTTTCTTTTTTTAGGTACTTGCATGCTGCAGAACAAGATCCATTACTACTGTGTAGAAAAACAAAGCTGACTGCAGTATGGTTCTCTGAGACACAGAACTAATACAGAGTTATATCTGTTACTATTTATATAATGAAGAGATTTATTATAGAATAGGCTCCCATGATCAGGGAATCTAAAAAATCCCACAGTCTGCTCTCTGCAAGCCAGAGAACTGGTAGTGTCATTCAGTTTGAGTCTGAAGACCTGAGAACTAGTGCCCATGACGGAGGGCAAACCAGTTTGAAGAGAGCAAATTCGTCTTCTTTTCATTTTTTCGATTCTGGCCCTCAACATGTTGAAGGAGGCCCACTGGCACTGGCGAGGGTGGTCCCCTTTCTCAGTCTAACCGTTCAAATGCTAGTCTCTCCTGCAAGCACTGTTACGGACACCCCCAGGAATGATGTTCCACCAGCTGTCTCCACATGTTTCAGCAGTCAAGTTTGACACAGAAAATTAAACGTCACACTTGTCAAATTGGTTTAAATTCTAGAAAAGCACAAATTTATAACTCTTAATATATGGGACTTCATGAAACAACAGCATTATTTTTTGAACCATTTCTGAAAACATGATAATCAGTAACTGCTATTTAATAATTTAATTCGGTGGAAATGCATTCTTAAATCAGACTTTTTCACGTTGAATCACTTATTATTTGTCTTTGTTCATTTATTGAAGCCCTTTATATTCTCAGTTTCCAAATCTGTAGTGTAGGGATCATAACACGACCCTACATAAATGAAATATAAAAATAAATTTGCATAAATATAAATATACATATATACATACCAAACTAAATGACAGAAAATTCAAAATAATGTTTTACCCCAGCTGATTTGGCTCAGTGGACTGAGTGTCAGCCTGTGAACCAAGGGGTCACTGGTTCGATTCCCCAGTCAGGGCACAGGCCTGGGTTGCAGGCCAGGTCCCCAGTAGGGGGCGTGCAAGAGGCAACCACACACTGATGTTTTTCTCCCTCTCTCCCTCCCTTCCCCTCTGTCTAAAAAAAGTAAATAAAATCTTTAAAAAAAATTAAATCATGTTTTAGAAAAGTTAGGCTTATTTAGAAACATGCAAGATTAGTTAATATTCTAAAATCAATCAACAGCATTTACTACATCATCAGATAAAGTAAAGAAAATCCATATAGCCATCTCCATATTGGCAGAAAAATCAATTGACACCCATTACCATTAACTTAAAAAAAAACTTTATCAAAAAAGGAAGAGAAAGGCAGCAGTTTTCTTAATCTGAGAAAAAGAATCTACAAAAAGAAAAGCTAACACTATGGGTAAATTGTACTGGAAGTACTAGACAATTCAAAAGTGAAATTTAAAAAAAAAATTATAAGAATCAGCAAAGAAGGAATTAAAGGGTCATTATTTTCATTTGGCATAATTGGATACACAGAAAATTCAACAAATTCAATTAATTATATTGCGTAGAAAATTATAAGATAAAAGATCATTTAAAGCAGTTTCTATATAGCAGCAAAACAATTAAAATTTTTTCAGAAAGTACCATTTATTGTAGCATCAAAAATGTCAAACATCTAAGGAAAAAATCTAACTTACATGCTGCAAATGACCCCTGAACAGAAAACTACAAAACTATTGAAAGAAATTAAATGAGACTACAGATAGAGAAATATACCATATTTATAGATTGTAAGACTCAATATTATAAAAATGTTGATTCTCAACAGATTGTTTTATATATTCAATACATCCCAACTAAAATCTTGACAGAAACTTTTGTGGCAATTGACAAGTGAATTCTAAAATTCAGGGTGTGGCAAAAGTAGGTTTACAGGTGTTCATATAGAAAAGGATAAAATAATTAGTAAATAAAAACACAAGACTAAACCATGTGTCATGTCCACACAACTGTAAACCTCCTTCTGCCCACCCTGTATATGTAGGAAGGCAAAAGGCTGAAACAGTGAGACAACACTTGTGGACAACTTGCAGTCCTAGATAGAAAGCCTTCTTTAATATTCAAGTACAATCACTATGTTCTTTTCCATTCCACCCATTCTGCCCATTTTACCACAAAAGGAGCACAGCAACGCCCTGCAGAAAAGGAGGTTCCTTTAATAATAACTTATGCTGAAGTAAATATTCATCAATACTGGAAAACTATGAACTTCAGTGACTATCTTAAGCCACATATAAAAGCCCATTCCAGAGAGACTGTGGACCTGAAGTTCAATAATAAACAATAAATCTTCTGTACGATAAAAACAGAATTATCTTCATGATTATGAAAAATGGCAATCATACTTTTTACACTCTGAAGCCAGCACAGGGCACCAGGCATTGGGGCAGTTCATGTATATTGTCACTTATCTGCCAGTTGACCTAGCTAGCATGGGTCTATGATCAGACCTTCAATTCCTTCTGCTCCCATCAGATCTCCATCTCTTCTTAGAGACACGTACCAAGTTCATGAGTAGATCCATAGCAAACATGATAGAAAAGTCCAGAGGGGAGCCTGTAAACTGCCTCTACCTACCAAAATAATAAACCAAAGCAAATAATATATCCCTGGAGGGATTTCAGAGATAAATTCTATCAACGAGGTTCTGAAAAATGTAGTGTGGTCATCCTACCACATTCTCATTCAGCCTGGCTATTTGGACTGTGCAGAAAACAGATGGGACTTAGAAAGTGACAGTGCATTATTGTAAACTTAATCAGGTGGTGAAATCCAATTGCAGCTGCCGGTCCAGATGTAGTGTCATTACTGGAACAAATCAACACATCCCCTGGCATCTGGCAAATGCCTCCCTTTCTCTCTCTCTCTTCCTTTCTCTCCCCTCCATTCTCTTTCTCTTCTTCTCTCTTTCTCTCCTTCTCTCTTTCTCTCTCCCCTCCCCACACACCTATCAGTAAAGCCCATCGAAAATAATGTATGATATGATAATACTGATTAGACCACATGAACAGGAAGCAGCAACGTAGACTTGTTGGTAGGATATATGTGTGAGAGAGGAAGGGAAAGAAATCCCACAAAATTCAGGAACCTGTCACCTCAAAGGAATTTCTAGGGGTACAGCAGTCTGAGGCATGTTAAGATTAAGATATTCTTTCCAAAGTAAAAGATTAATTGCATCTGTTTCCTCCTATCATTAAAAAAAGAACTAAAGTGCTTAGATTCTGCAGTATTATAAATCCAGTTTGGGCATGCTGCTCTGATCGATTTATCAAGTAGCCTGATAATCTGCCAAATTCAAGTGGTCTCAGGAAAAAAAAAAAATCAACTGTCTTAGCACTTGGAAAATGTGACCCCCCCACCCTCACCCATGCTGTGATAATGCTTAGCATGTCTGTGTCAGAAAGGCATGCTTTAAAGAGACTCTGGGTAAGACCCTGTAAGTAGATCACAATGCAGACATGTAGGATTTTGGATTAAAACTACGCCATCCTTTGAAAATAACAAAAATTGTCTTGAGAAATAGTTACGAACTTACTCCCAGGGCCAAGTGAAGAATGAATGCTTGATCCTGAGTCATAAAATCCGTGAGAACTTGACTGTTCATCATAAAGCGGGTGTTGTCTGACTCTCAAACTGTGAAGCTGGACAGCATGGCAGCGCTTCATCATCAAATGGAAGTGACATGGACAAGACTGAGCTCAACTGTGTCCTAAAGGCAAATTTAAGTTTCATGAGCAAATGGCCCATATGCCTGCAGGCCGTATTGCTACAGCATTGACCCGTTTCTCAACCTTCCCTCGTGGCTATATAGAGATGTTCTATGATTAGCTGACTGGGAAACAGTATCCTAAGGGTGGGTGCATCTGCACAGGCCCACTCCGGGGCTGGCCCTGCAGAGCAGCAGTGAGGGTAATCCTTTGGTGGACAAAATTTTGAGCCACGCACATGGTTGCTTTTTCTGAAGGGACAAACAGATGACCAGGGCTATGCATCTGTACTACTTAGTGGATAGCGGCTAATGATTTGGCAAATGGTCGAGGACTTGGAAGCAACATAATTAGAAAACTGGTTCTGTTAATGGGCACAGACTGTGAAGATAGTTGTTCTTTTTGTTAATGTTTAGTAAAAAGGAACCTCAGACAAGAGCACTTCAATGAGAATGTAAATAAGACGACCAATTCTATGGAAGTCAGTCAGACTCTCCCCAGACACTGCTGTCCTTGTCCGATGGGTCATGAACAAGGTGGCTATGGTTTTAGGGATAGAGTTTATGCATGGCTCACAAACATAAATTACCACTCACCAAAGTCATTCTGGCTAAAGCCACTGCTGAATGCTTGAACTGCCACTGGTAGAAGCCAATGCTCAGCCCCCAATTTACACGATTCCCTGAGGAGACTCTCCAGCCACCTGGTACCGACTGATTACATTGGACCATTCTATAATGGAAGAAACGGCACTTTGTTCTCTCTGGAGTAGACACTCTAAATATGGATTGAACATTTTTGCCCATAATGCTTCTGCCAAAACCATGATTCAAGGATTCATAAAAAACCTGTCCACCATCATGATATTCCACACAGCTTTGCTTCTAATAAAGGGATACAGTCTCATTCTAATGCAACTCACCAGTCTTACCATCTTCCCCATCATCCTGAAGCAGATACTCTGATAGAATGATGGAATGGCTGTTTGAAGGTAATTAGGGCATCAACTGGGTAAGAACACCACACCTTATGGGGCTGGGATAATGTCCTCCAGGATGTAGTACGTACTCTAAATCGGCAGCCTATATCTGTGTTGCTGTTTCTTCTAGCTAAAATCCATAGAAATGGGAAGAACTCTTCTCACTATTAGCTCCAGTATTCCTGTAGCAAAATGTTGCTTCTGTCAACAGGATTTTGGCTTCTGATGGTCTCTGGGCAAGCTAGTACTATTTTACATCTGTGTAGTTGAATATGCTATTCACTAGCCACATGTGGTTATTCAGCTCTTGAAAGGTGGCTACTGCCACTATGGTAATAAACTTTTAATTTATTAAAATTTAGGTAATTTGAATCTGGTGCAAATAACATGTGACTAGTGACTATAATATTGGGCTAATAATGCATATCACAAAGTCTAGAGTTCTCAAAAGATGAATGTTCCCACCAGGGGATGCAGTAATGGTTCCATTATACTGGAAGTTTAAATTGATAGCCGGCCATGACAATGATTCAACAGTTACTGTACTCTGTGAGACAACTGATCCTGATCATTGAGGGCAAATTACATTGTTACCACATGAAGATCTAATGTATAATATGGTGACTAGTTGATAACACTGTATTGTACAATTGCAATTTGCTAAGAGAACTTAAATGTTAAAAAAATAATAATAACAATAATATGTACCAATCTCACAGCCTGAGAAGATTGAATGGCATAACTCATGCTTACCATAAAAGTTGTATACAATTATATGGCATGACTTTAGTACAAAAACCAGTAATTGGAATTGAAATATTGCATACAGCCAAAAAGGCAATATTACCTTTGAGAGCAATGATTATTTCATAGCAGGAGAAAAGTTGGACCTAAACCCATAACATTAGAAGCACAGTGTCCATTGTTTATATAATAACACAACCTAACATTCTAAAGTGAAAGGATATTTATCAACAAACACAGGGACAGAGCCACTGGGGATTTACGCAAAGAGTGTCTCTCCGCCTGACCTCCCCAGACCTGTTGTCCCCAGAGTTCTCTATATTTCCTCCACTGAACTCTTCAAAAAAAAATTTTTTTTGCTTATTTGTTGCCTAACTTGTCTCATTAGTATGTAAGCTCCATGAGGACAGTTGCCTCTTCTGTTTTCTTTTTTTCCCCTGTGCTAAGAACAAAGACTGGCACACAGTAGGTTCCCAATGAATATTTATTAAGTGGTCCAGAGAGCGTGAATGTCCATAAATGAGGCATAAAGAGTTGGCAACTGTGGGATGTGTGTCAGCCATCTTGACACACATGGCATGCCCAACTGACCTCTACCCTCCTTCTTTCTCGTAGAGAGCCACCCTGCCATGGTGACATTCCAGCTCTGTGGAATTATAGGGGTGATTTTTTCAAGGTCGCCAATTTCTGAATACTTGACATTTCTGATAGGGTTGCCCTTGCACTTTTCCTAATGAAATGACAACACCACAAATCCTTTCCAAAATGAAGTAGAAAATGAAGGTGAATAAATAAATAACTAATGAAGGGACTACAGTCCAACTAATTATGATCACAATATCAGCAAGTTTATGCTAATAAGTGGTGTATGTCATTTGGCTTTGCATTTATTCATAATCTGGAAAATGGTGACAGGAAACTCTTGTGTAATATAGGGAAATCTCTCTAATAATCAATGAGACATAGCCACTATAAATAATTTAAACTCCATCAAGTGAAAACAAAGGTTTAACTGAGTTTTGCCAACTAGGCTTGGGGCACTTAGACATCCCCACAGCAGATGGGAACTGTCAAAGCTCATAAACACTCAAAATTGTAAGACATGACTTTCGGATGACAGAAACCAGAAGAATTCATGCAAATCAACGAACTCAACACACCTTATTTAAAGAGAGTGCTTGACAGTCGAAAGAGAAGACAGTGTTGAAGCTGCGCCTTTGGAGATACCTCAGGTTTTAATTAGTAAAATGTCACTGTTTCCTAAATAGAGGCTTTTCTGTAGATAACCCTTTTTGAAAATCCATTAAAAACAGTTTTCCTTCTAATGATCTTGGTGCTAATTCTATGCCAAGTTATGCTTTTCTCATCATTCAAAACTTCTTTTCAATGATACCCAATAATAGAATAAGGCAACTAAAAAAAAAAATCTCAGTGATAAATCTGGTCAATTTAATTTTAAGCAAATCTAGTTGGAATAGATTTTGATTCCTATATGCTTATAACCATAAGAGTTTTGCTGGTTAATATAATGGTGCCTCTGGAATCGCTTTACTGGAGGTGCAGAAACATATTTGAAATTAGTGGATCAAGGTGTATGAAAATGTATTTGCACAGCAAGTACACTGCTTTCACTTCATTTGTAAAACATCCATTTGGTTTGCTGTTGGTGTACACTGATGAACTTTAGGAGAAATGACAACCTGACCACCGCCAAAATGTAGACAATAACTGAGATATATACGACACTTCATTATTTCAAAAAAAAATGCTTACACAGGCATGACCTAATTTGTTTCCAAAGTTAAACTAGTGAAGGAGGCACTTTTATTATCCCTCTTTACAACTAAAGACACTGAGGGCTAGGGAGGTTGAGTACACTTTCCGGATCACATTCAGAGCCAACATGGGACCCGAGGACCAACACCTTTTGACTCCAAAATCTCCTCAGTTTTCCTTACATACCCTAGTGAGGAAAGAATCAAATTCATCTTCTGAAAACATCATAATGTTCAAACAGAAACTGCATGATATCCATCACTACACAGTCACGGCACTCATTCTATGTGGGTAGACAGGCTACTGTAATGTCATCACTGCGACAATTGGCATGATGTGGTTCCCAGAAGAAATGGAATATGTCAGCCTAGACTTCAAGTTTGAGTAGAAGCTGGCTAAAAAAATAATAGGCAGTATGTTCCAGGTGCAGGGAACAACATGTACAAAGGCACAGAAGTGAGGGAGTGTCACATAATCAAGTAACTAAAATAATTCCAGTTAAATCCCAGCATCTTGCATGGATGGAGAGTCCAGACAGATGGGACAAGTAGGCAAGCATGGTCCAGGTCATGCAGGACCTTATAGGTCATAGTTTAAACTTTAGGTTTTACTCAAAGAACAATGGGCAGCTTTTTCAGAAGTTTAAACATATGTGCATTGACAACTTATTTAAGGTTATATGCAATCCTAAATATAAGGGAAAATGTATTTTAGAGCATCTTTTTGGAAACCTTCCAATGAGCAAACTTGCAAATGGTCAGATGGGCCTTAGAAGGAATAAGATTTTTGCTCTAGGCCAATATAAATTTCATTCTCGAGGTAATACAAATGCATGCAGACATAGTTGGCCCTAAGGAGAATTAATAATATTACAAACCTACATGTTTTTTATAATGTAGCTGACATATTTCTACCTGGGATAGTTTTTTTTTTACTCTATTTGGTTCAATAGCCTAATACACTTAGTTATTTGGACTAACATTAAATAATCTCCCAAACCTGGGCAAACTCCCCCAGGCAATTATGAGACAAGTGATTTGCATGCCAAACTGTAACGTTTAGCATATGGTCCCTAACATCTGCATAACTAAAATCTTAAGAAAGCATTTTCAATGAGATGCTGTTTTTATTTGTCTTTCACCCACACCCCTAGATTGTGTCTTTCATAAATCAATTACCTCCTGAAACATTGTCCTAAAGTAATATTTTGTTTACATTATTTTTCCTTACACAGAAAATATATATTTAATGAAGATAGAAATAAGCAAAAATAAAAATATTCATATCTCTCATAATAGGTAAATATTTTTGTTGTTGTACAAAAATGAACTCATATCCCATATCCTGTTTTGTGATGCTTATTGATATTTTTCATTTAATCACATGTCATAACAGTTATTATGGTTATTTACATATACTATGATGAGTATTGTACTCCATATTAAGAACAAAATTTTCTTAACCAATCCCATATTGCTGGACATGTTGATTGCTTTGGCTTTTTAAAATTAGAAGTAACATTCTCATTTAGGATTTAGGATTAAATAACATCTAGTGATGTAATGAGGGTGAAAGTATAATAGCTACCAAATATCCTTGTTATCCCCAAACCTATTCCGCATTAATATGATAGAGAAAAAATGCTTCCTTTGACGGTGCATCAACCTCCACAGAGAGATTCATATTAACTATTTAATTATTTTAAGAAACTGTATTTTTACGCACTCTGAGGCCATCAAAGGCCAGGGTAACCTCTGTCAGCCTGTGAATTTCCATGGCTGCCATAAACAAACGGAGCAAGCAAAGTAGCTCTTAGCATTGCTCACGGGGCTGAATAAATAGACTCAAGGGAGAATTCTGTTTTGAATACAGTCGCTCGGCTCTCAGCACAGAACATCCTGAGCTTCAGGGCAGGTAAGGAATTTTCCCAAAAGATGACCCTGAAACCACGGCAAGAGGATTAAACAGGCAGTGTGAATTTGATCTAAGTGGGGAACCTCACTCTTGGCTGGAAAGTACATGAGTCTCTCCCAGGGGAGAAATTCAGCCAAGGTCACTGTGGTGATCCAGAAATACTGGTTCCCCACCTTCGAAATGCAGGCCGTGGGCCTCAGTGATCTTCACCCTTTGTCACATCCAAGGTAGAATCTTCTCTCTGAAACCAACCTCCAGTGAATCAGAAATTCACCTCTTCCTATCTGTTTGACTTTGAACGAGTCATTTGTGCCTCAATTTCCTCTAAAGAGCATTTTACTAGGTTTGTTGGAGGTTTAAATAAAATAAGCCATATGAAACACTCGGTTCAGTGTCTGGCTTATACTGCATAGTTGGTAAACGTGTCGTATTGATTTCTCAAATTTGTAAACCTAAGCAGAGGCAAGAAACAAATGCCAACTCTCTGTCAAGGCCATTGCTCATTTCTCTCCCTTGTTACCAGGTCAAAAAGGAATGAAGACAAAACCTTAAAACATTCTTGTATGTCAAACCTTATTTAAAAGGGGAGGAGAAAGAAGAGGAAGGGAAGAAAGAGGAGGAGGTGGAACGGGAGGGCAGGACATGAAGAGAAGGAAGAAGTGTATCAATGAGGTGCAAGGCATTTAGATATATCCTATTACAAATTACAAAGTAAAATGAGCCAGAAAAAATAATAAATCACAGCATCCAAAATAATGCTGAGAACAGAGATATATAATATTCTAAGATAAAGCCCAGTGTACAAAATTATTTTCTTCTAGGAAAGAGAAGGCCAGCTTGAAGGTGGTCTTAACATTTATATGTAACTTAACATTTCTAGGTCTTAGTCTTATCATTAGAAAAGTGAGAGGTTTTGTTTATTATTTTTAAAGAATTTAATTATTCATAATACCTATGATTTCACAGAGCAATAGTAAATATGATAAATTCCTATAAAAGCAAAACATTGAAGCTCATTTAAGAAATTCTTTACTAAACGGGAGTTTACTGAAAGATGTAAATAAGTATTTTTTTTCCCTTGGCTTGTGCAAGGACCACTGAGCTAAGAGAAGCATTAATTTAAAGGAAAAGTATCATCAAGGGGAAATGGCAAGCAAACAAGAAAAACTGTCCATATTACAAGGAAATCAAAAAAATAGATTATCATACCTGAAAATAAGCTATATACATATCAGTGAAATTCATTTTGAATTATTTTCAATGCACTATTTTTCTTTCAGTATAAAATAAACACATCCTTATTGCAAGAAAATCCATTTAAAAAGTGGGGGAGGGGGGAGATATAACAATTGTAATTAAAGATCGAATGTCAAACCAGAAACAATTTTCACCTATAGTGAACAGAATTGGTATGGAGTGTCATATTTCTTTGCTTGTAAAACAAATTATTTTCTAAATGTAAAGTATATTTCAGAAGTAAAATTGCCTACAGTCATCACTTCCACAATAATCACAAGTAACAGTTTTGCATAAGTTTTGCATATCTTCTACAGCTAGCTTACTCATTCTTTCTTCCTCTCTCACTCACTTTTTTTGGTTGTAAGTTATTAGTTTTATTTTTTATGTAATCTTTCAATTACAAATAAATTACTAGCTTAAGGAGGAAAGGAAATGCGAAATAAGAAATCAAGTATATTCCAAACAACTCAAGGGTAAAAGAACAGCTGGGCATGCAGACATGCTGGGAGCAAGAAGAGATTATCAGAAGCTCGCTGTCCCCTCTACTCTTTTATCTTTACCTCTGGGGCTCTTTAGTCTCCTGTCTGCTTCTTTCTGAACATCTGCTTTTTTTATTTGTCTCACTGCTTTGGCTTCCTCACTGTTCTGAAGTTTAAATGTTCAGCTCTTGGCACCATCTGAAAACTAGCACCTTTTAAATTCAATTCCAAATTTTTGGAAGAGAGAGTCTTGACTCCCTGCATATTAGGAGTTGAGTAGGGCACGCTGCCATTTTCAAGAAAAGGAGCATGTGGCTTAGGAAACACCATGTTAGTCCACAGTACTGTGGACATCTTTTGTGTAGATAAATATAAATCTACATCATTAGTTTAGAGACTTCATCATGACCTCACCATGCAAACCTTACTTGACTTCCTTTATTCTCTCTTGATAAGGTATTTAGAATGGTTGAGCATCTTTATAAGCACATTATTTCCTTAGGAATAATTCTTACCGGTGGTTCAAAGGGTGTGCATATGTATTTCTTTTCGCTCAATTATTTTCCAAAACATTTTCATCAATTTTTTGCTTAGTTTAATGAGTGAAAGTTCTTATTTTGCCACTCTCACCCATGTATAAATTCTGCCCATGGACATGCAAAATGACCCATAGTGGTAACCATTTATTTTTTTCTACATTCTTTTATTAAAGTACAATGAACATAGATTAAAATTCACCCGTTTTGTGTACAGCTTAACAAGTTTAATTAGCGAATACAGTTATGTAATCACTGCCACAATCAGATAAAAACAGTTGTCACTCCATAAAATCTCCCCCAGGGCCCCTTGCCACCCCTTCCTACTCCAGCTCCTGGCAACCGCTGATCTGAGTTTTGTGCCTACAGCTTTAACTTTTCCAGAAAGCCATATAAATGGAATAACACAGTAGGTGGCTTTGTAAGTCTAGATTCTTTATCTTAACATAATGCATGTGAGGTCTGTTATGAGTTGAATTGTGTCCCTACAGATTCATTGTTGAAGTATAATCCCCAGTCCCTCAAAATGTGATCTTATTTGAAAATAGGTCATTGTAAATTGTGCTGCTATGAACATTGGGGTGCATATGTTCTTTCGATTTGGTGATTTGAGATTCTTAGTGTATAATCCCAGCAGTGGAACTACTGGGTCAAAAGGCAGTTCCATTTTTAGTTTTTTGAGGAAATTCCAGACTGTTTTCCACTGTGGCTGCACCCGTCTGCATTCCCACCAACAGTGTACTACAGTTCCCTTTTCTCCACATCCTCGCCAGCACTTATTGTTTGTTGATTTGTTTATGATGGCCATTCTGGCTGGTGTGAAGTGGTATCTCACTGTGGTTTTAATTAACATCTCTCTGATGGCAAGTGATGCTGAGCATCCTTTCATGTGTCTCTGGGCCCTGAGTATGTCCTCCTTGGAGAAGTGTCTGTTCAGGTTCTTTGCCCATTTTTTAAGTGGATTGTCTGTCTTCCTAGAGTGGAGTCATGAGAGTTCTTTATACATTTTGGAGATCAAACCCTTGTCCGAGCTATCACTAGCAAATATATTTTCCCAAACAGTTGGTTCCCTTTTCATTTTGCTGTTTTCTTTAGCCATGCAAGAGATTCTTATTTTGATGAAGTCCCATTTGTTTATTCTTTCCTTTATGTCCCTTGCTCTAGGGGACATATCAGTGAAAATACTGCTGCATGGAGTATCTGAGATTTTCCTGCCAAGAATTGGAAGCAACCTAAGTGCTCAACAGTAAATGAGTGGATAAAAAACTATGGCACATTTATACAATGGAGTACTACAAGAGGAAGGGAAGGGAAGGGAAGGGAGGGGAAGGGAAGGGAAGGGAAGGGAAGGGAAGGGAGGGAAAAGAAAAGAAAGGGAAGAAAGAGCTATTACCCTTTGCAAGAGCATGGATGGGACTGGAGAACATTATGCTAAGTGAAGTAAGCCAGTTGGTGAAAGACAGATACCATATGATCTCACCTATAAGTGGAACCTAATCAATAAAACAAACAAGCAAGCAAAATGTAACCAGCAACACTGAAATAAAAAACAAACTGAGAGAAACAAGGGGGGAGGAAGGAGGGATATAATGGGGGAAAAGTAGGGGAATGGTCATCAAGGAACATGCAAAAAGAACCCATTGACAAAGCCAAATGGGAGAAGGATTGAGGGTGAGAGGTAGGGGTGGGTGGGGCTGGGGAAAGTGGTGGTGGGAAAATGTTAACCAAACCAAAACAAACCAAACCAAACAAAAATATACAGGGGGAGGTTAAGAATAATATAGGAAACTGAGAGGACAAAGTACTGATATATACAACCTATAGGCATGAACTAAGAGGGGGGGACATGGGATGGGGTGCAGGGTAGAGGGGATAAAGGGGAGAAAAAATGGGACAACTGTAATAGCACAATCAATAAAATATACTCCCTCCAAAAAAGAAAAAAATAGGGTCATTATAGATATAATTAAAGTCAAGATGAAGTTATACTGGAGAATAGGATGGACCTCCTAGTTCGATATGACTGGTACACTTATAAAAAGAGGAAATTTAGAAACAGGCAGGCACACAGGAAGAATACCATATGAAGAAGATGACAGATCAGGGTGATGCTTCTACAAACCAGGGAATACCAAAGATTACCAGCAAACCAGAAGAAGGCAGAAGACAGGCACTGAACAGATTCTTCCTCACAACACTCAGAGGAAACCAACCCTCCCAACACCTTGATCTCAGGACTTCTAGCCTCTGGAACTGTGAGAAAATACATTATGCTGTATAAACCACTCAGTTTGTGGTACTTTGCTATGACAGCCCTAGCAAACTGATACAAGGTTTGCCCTTGTTATTGCATGTATCCATAGTTTGTTCCTTTTTATGGATGAGTTGTTTTCTATTGTATGGCTGTACTGCCCATTTTTCATCCATTCTCCAACTGAAGGACATTTGGGTTGCTCCCAGTTTTCGATGATTACAAATGAAACTGGTATAGAAGACGGCGGAGGAGTAAGCGGAAGCTACACTAACCTCCACCTAGTACCAATCTGGAATTACAACTAAACTGTAGAGAAATCGTGCAGAAAACCAACTGAATACTGGCTGGAGAAACACCTTAAACCAAGTACAGATGGAAGAAAACACTTCACCACAACAAGACTGGTAGGGAGTGCAGTGGAGATGTGAGGTGGCTGCCTGGGCTTCCTCAGGCAGCAGCTGAAATGCCTGAGGGATGTTTCCGTGGCTGGGGGTGTTCCCTCTGGGAAGTGTGGGGACTAAACCCAAGTTGGGCTCCCCAGCCTACAGCACCAGAGCTGGAAAGAAACCCAGACAGCATCCAGCTGTGAAAAGAACAGGGTTTTTGTCTGCCAGGAAGAGACAGCTGGAGATGCAGAGAGTCTCTTAAAGGGCCAAAGTACAAAATTTCATTTGCAGCCACTTACCCTGTGTACCAGCGAAGGGAGGGCAGAGTGGACTAGAGACGCTTGAGGAGAGTGTGGGGCTAGTTGTTCTGTGGAAAGAACTGAAGGGCCCTCTACCAGGATCCATGTGCTGAGTCACCTATACTACAGAAGCCATCTCTCTCAGGCAGGGCACACTTCTCTGAAAGGCATCAGCCTAAGGGGAAGTGATACCACTGCCTTCAGAAATTACTCTGCCCTCCCTGTGGTGCCTAAGCCAGGCTGCTCATTACAGCTTGATTACATTAATGGCTGATCAGTTTAATGGCTGATTAACAACCAAGGCAGGGAATACAAAGCAGACAAAATGGGAAGACAAAGAAACAGACCCCAAATGAAAGAACAAGTGAAATTTACAGAACTATATGAAATGAAGGCAAGCAATTTATCAGATAGAGAGTTTAGAGTAATGATTATAAGGATACTCAACAGCACAAAAAAAAACAAAACATAGAAACTATAAAAAATGATCAGTCAGAAATAAATGTAATATCTGAAATAAATAATACACTGTTAGGAATAAACAGTAGGTTAGATGAAGCAGAGGATCAAATCAGTGTTTTGAAAGACAAGGTAGAAAAAAAATCATCCAGGCAAATCATCCAGAGTGGCAAAAGGAAAAAAGAATTTTTAAAAAATGAGAAGAGCCTAAAAAACATTTTGGAAAACATGAAGTGTAATAACATCCACATCATTGGAATACCAGAAGGAGAACAGAGTAAGCAAGGTATCAAGAACATTTTTGAAGAAATAATGACTGAAAACTTCCCTAATCTGGTAAAGGAAAAAGTCATACAAGTCCAGGAAGCTCAGAGAATCCCAAACAAGTTGGACCCAAAGAGGTCTACACAGAGACACACCATAATTAAAATGACAAAGCTTAAAGACAAGAAGAGGAGTCTAAAAACTTCAAGAGAAAAGCAGGACTTACCTACAAGGGAGCACCAATTAGACTGTCATTTGATTACTCATCAGAAACATTTCAGGCCAGAAGGGATTGGCATGAAATATTCAAGGACACCTTTCATTCTCAAACTATTTCATAAAATTCAAGAGGAGGGAAGCCTCCCAAACTCATTTTATGAGGCCAGCATTATCCTAGTTCCAGAACCAGATAAAGACACTACAAAGAAAAAAATTATAGTCCAATATCACTGATGAACATAGATGTTAAAATCCTCAACAAAATATTAACAAACCAAATACAGAAATGCATCAAAAAGATCATACACCATAAGCATATATTTCCCCAAGCAGAGGAAGCAAAAGAAAAAACAAAGAAATGGGACTACATCAAACTAAAAGGTTTTTGCATAGCAAAGGAAATCACCAACAAAATAAAAGGACAACCCACAGAATGTGAGAACATATTCGCCAATACATCTGATAAGGGGATAATATCCACAACTTATAAAGAACTTAAACAACTCAACACCAAAAAAAAAAGCAACCCAATTAAAAAAATGGGCAAAGGACCTGGACAGATGCTTCTCCAGAGACGACATATGGATGGCCAACAGACATACGAAAAGATGCTCAATGTCACTAATCATCAGAAAAATGAAAATTAAAACCACAATGAGATACCATCTCACCTATCAGAATGCCTATCATCAATAAATCAATAAACAACAAGTGCTGGTGAGGGTGTAGAGAAAGGCGGAGCCCTTTTGCACTGTTGTTGGGAATGCAGGTTGGTACAGCTGCTGTGGAAAGCAGTGTGGAGATGCCTCAAAAAGTTAAAAATGGATCTTCCTTTTGACCCAGTGATCCTACTTCTGGGATTATATCCGAAGGCACCCAAAACACTAATTCAAAAGAACATAAGCACCCCTATGTTCACTGCAGCATTATTTACAATCGCCAAGATATGGAAGCAGCCCAAGTGTCCATCAGTAGGTGAGTGGATTAAAAAACCATGAGACATTCACACAAAGGAATACTACT